>JASAMX010019677.1:0-62387 GCA_030248175.1 Microlaimidae sp. YZB2_3 | reverse complement strand
GTGCTTTTAATACTTTTTTTAGTAGTCTGTGACATGGTGCGGAGACAAACTTTTTGTTTTCGATTTTGATAAATTTTTGTGAAAACATTACTCCTGAGCTGCCCCCAATAGCCAACAAATTTTTTTTCAGCAAAACATTTCCAGTGGTTCAGGAGTTATTTTGATCCCCCAAAAATGGCTTTTTTCGACAATTCTGTACGCGACAGATTGCTCCATGGGTATAGCGATTTACGTTACAAATTATGCACTCAAAAAAATCGGCTACTTTCTACTACTTTAATTTCATACCTTGATCGTTAAGATTGGTGCAATATTTGTCGAAATATTGCGTTTCCCGTACAAAAAACCCGCGATTTTTTCGTTAAAAACACCAAACGACGACAGTGATTTTGTGAAGTTTGCCCAACCTTTCTTTTCTTCACTTCGTGTTTTTAGCAAAAAAAATCGAGTGTTTCTGTTCAAGAAACGCAATATCTCAACAAATACTGCACTAATCTTTTTTTTTTTTTTAAAGCTGAAGCGGGCCGGCCATGGATATTCCATATTACCGCCTACCACCCTATATCAGCACTGTTGTTGATGTAGAATGTTAGTCAAAGGCCCCACCCCTATCAGAGGATTTTAGGGATTAGATGTGAGGTTATATTTAATAATACAGAGAGAACAATAAAAATTTATTTTACCTATCTCACATCTATTCCCTAGGCCTACGTTTGGTCGGTTTGTCTTACCGTGGGAGGAAGGCTTATCTTTTGGTTGCACAATAGTGTATGTAAAGATAAACCTACTCCTCCGGTTGTGGGCTAGGCCGCAATGGCCACACGGTAAGGACCTCAGCCCCCTCAGCGCGGCAAGCCGCTACGCCACAACACGTAACGTGGCAATTACCTCACTAAGGTGGCAATGGCGGTTTTGGTGAACCAAATCAACCATTAACGATCAAGGTATCAAATTAAAACAGAAAGTAGCCTCTTTCTTTGAGAGCATAATTTGCAACGTAAATCGTTATTCTCATTGAAAAATTTATCACTTATAGAATTGTCGAAAAACACCATTATTTTGGGGGAAGTCATAATTCCTGAACCACTGCAGATATTTTGTTGAAAAAATTTTTGTAGGCTATTGGGGGCAGGGGCAGGGGCCGAACCAGAATTTCGGAAAGGGTTGGGGGGGGGGGGAGGTTGCAGGCATATGTGAGCACGGTCGGGGAAGCTAGGGGGGGTGGTTACCATAGGTGTTTTTGGGGGGGGGACAGAGGGGTGCACCCCCCCTAGAGCCAAAATTTTGGACACCCCCCTAGAAAAAAATCAGGGGGCCCCCCTCCCCCCCAAAGCTCGGAAGCGGTCCGGCCTGACCCCCCCTAGCAAGGCTGACCGACCCCCCTCCCTCTCCCCACCAATTTGGAAGTATATTTGTTTATTTACTGTCAAAAACACGGGTTTTTAGTTAAAAACAGTGTTTAAATACACTTTTTAGGCCTAAATAGGCTGTTTTAATACATAACATTAAATATTAGACCTAAAAACACTTAAATTATTGAGTTAAAAAAATTTTGCTAAAAAATTGGACCCCCCTGACCCCCCCTGACTTTGAAATCTCGCACCCGGGGTCGACCCCCACTAAAAAGCCAGTGGGGGTCCGGACCCCCCTGGACCCCCCCCTAAAAAATTTTGGCCTTCCACCCGGGGGTGGACCCCCCCCCTAGCGGACCCGACCAAAAACACCTATGGTGGTTACCCGGGGTAAATCGAATTTTGAATTCTAGTAGGGGGGTCCCAGGGGGGTCCGGACCCCCCCTAGCTTTTTAGGGGGGGTCGACCCTGGGTGCAAAATTTTGAAATCTAAATGCTAGAGGGGGTCAGGTGGGGTCCGGTGTCCAAAGCAAAACAGTTTTAAACCATAATAACTTTAATAATTGTTCTTTTTATAGGATAATACTACATTTTATTGAATAAAAAGCCATATTCATGTATAAAAAGGGTGTAAAAGCATGAATATGTGATGAAAGTTCACGTTTTTGGAAGAAAATTTAGTAGAAAAAAGGTACCTAAAATTTTCCCGAGGGGGGGTGGGGGGGTCAGATTTAAAAATCTAGAGGAGGGTCAGGGGTAAAAAATTCGGAAATTTGGGGGGAGGGGGGGGGGGCCTGGATTTTCGTCTAGGGGGGGGCCCAAAATTTCGAGGCTAGGGGGTGGACTGGACCCCACCCAGCCCCCACCCCATTATCAACAAAGGTTGCAGGAGTTGTACTAAAAA
Source organism: Microlaimidae sp. YZB2_3 (assembly GCA_030248175.1). NCBI lineage: Eukaryota > Metazoa > Nematoda > Chromadorea > Desmodorida > Microlaimidae > Microlaimidae sp. YZB2_3. Next base: position 60,131 of record JASAMX010019677.1, on the reverse strand, counting down.
ATTTAAAAAAAAACCTAAAAAAGACAATAAAAAAGGGTAAAAAATTTTTGCGCTTCGCGCTAAGTAAAGTGATTATTTTTGCTGTTATTTGTACGGTATTTTTTTAAGTTAATCTTGAAAAATTATAGGTTTAAAAAGGTATAACATTAAAAATCGTGCGACAGCACAAAAAATGTTAAAAAATTGTCTTTGAAATTCATTAGAAATATAACTTAAAAGTTGTATAAAGGCATATAAATGCGAGCGCTGAGCGGAGCGAAGCGAGCGCGAGAAAATTTTTTAAAATTGTTTTTTTAGGACCCCCAAATTTTTACTTCCGCCAGCTCAAAGGGGGGGTAAACAAACCCCGAATTGGTGGGGGGGGGTTAAAATGCGAGAAACGCAAAATACCCATATCGTTTTTTTTTTATCTGGAGTGCATTTTACCTATATCGTGTTTTTTTTATTTTAAAGAGAAAATAAGTAAAAAACGCTAATTTTAGGTCAAACAGCCCTTTTTATTGCATTTTTGAGCTTTTTATTGTGTAAATCATTCATTTTGGCCTCAAAACTTAAGTTTGGAGGCAATTACAAGTCATTTTAAAGACATTTTTTCTTCATTTTTCGAAAATTGGGGGGTTAACCTTTTTCTCCCCCCACTTCTGAGTGGTTAAACCCATACATGGGCATGGGGGGTGGTTGGGGGGGTTAACCCCCCAAAATTTGAGAAGGGGGTTAAACCCCCCCCCCCCACTCAGAAGTGGGGGGGGGGGAGAAAAAGTTAACCCCCCCCCCCAATTTTGGAAAAATGAAGAAAAAAATGTCTTTAAAATGCAATAAAAAAGGAATTTTTGACCTAAAATAAGCGTTTTTTACCTATTTTTCCTTCAAAATCGAAAAACGATATGGGTAAAATGACTCCAGAAAAAAAAACGATATGGGTATTTTGCGTTTCTCGGATTTTAACCCCCTCCTAATTTGGGGTTTAACCCCCCCACTCCGGACCAACTTGCCCATGTATGGTTAAACCCCCTTTTAAAAATTTAGGGGCTTAACCCCCCCGTGCCCATGTATGGTTACAACCCCCACAACTCCCCCCCCCTTGGCTACGCCCTTGGGCAGGGATAAGGTTTTTACAAAAAATTATCAAAATCGAAGACAAAAAGTTTGACTCCGCACCGCACCTTTAAATGTTTTTAAACACTTTCAGCTCACGCCAGCAAATTACTTGCAAGGGCATGCGACCCCTATTTGTAAAAATTTCGCCTCAAATAAAATTTTGGGTAGAGATTACATTTTTTACATGTCATTATTTATTTATTATTTTGTTTTTGCACTTTTTGTTCGGTATAAAATTTTATATTTTTATGTCTTATATAATTAAATAAACATTTTAATTTATATTTTTATATTTTGATTTATCATATTTGCGCTGATGAAAAAAGAACGTGAAAACTACATAATATTACTTTCCCTCTCTGAGAATTCAAATCCCTTCTAATGCCAGTTTAAAATTTTCTCGCTTAATACATCACGTAAAAGAACTCTCGTATTTTTTTAAAAATATATACTCCCTTTTTTCCCTTGAATACGAAAATAATGGAAAATAATAGAGTAAAAAAAAGTGGCCATTCAAAGTATGCGCAGCATTGTGTGACTAAATTTCTGTTCAGTGCAACAGATTGTTCATCCGTCTTTTAACGAATTTTGATTTTATGCCACATTGCGTATAAGTATAAATAAACTGAAGGTTAGTAATTAGATTCATTCTTATGTAACATGCCTAGTTCAAATTTAAAGAACAAAAATTATTTTCAAATAAGCTTTATAAAACACAAATATATTATTATTATATAATATTTTATTTAGCATTAGCATTATTAGTACGCCTCTCCATCGGGGTTCTATTTGGGGGGCATTTTTTTGAAACGGGGGGAATAAAACGGGGCGGGGAGCAAGAGAGAAAAGAAAAAAAACAGAAAAAAAGAGAAAAAAAGAAAGAAAAAAAAGAAAAGGACAAAAAAGACCAAATTTAAGTAAAAATAGGTCTACTAAATGGCTTAAAATGCATTGAAATAAGATAAAAACTGCAAAAATTTTGTGAAGATGCGTCATAATAGGTCAAAAATGGCGCCATATCTTTGTGATACTTTTTTATTTTTAGGCGGAGGGAGCAAGAAAAACGGGAAGGGAACGGCCACTAATATTCCCGAAGGCCTTTCCAGACATTGTACAGGTCTAATTTTCTTTTTTAGCTTAGGTCTGGGTAGTGTACTACTAATTGAAATCAGAATATGGCTTACAAACTACCAGTATATTTATACAGAAACAAACGTATTGTATAAGTTTAATGCAATATTATGTTTTAATCAGAAATTACTTAGTTTTTTTTAAATTTAAATTAAGTGTTTGCACTTTGCTTCGCTTCAGTACAATATTTTTTAAAGGAAGAATATGCATTGACTGACAGCCTATGATTTTTTGCTAAATGCTATATGCAATGCAATAAATCACTATTGTCAATCTTTAGCGAATTTAATCTCTATTACACCAAACTAGGAAAGAAAAATTTCGTCTGCTTCACAGCAGCTTGAAAGATTTTCTGCTATAGTTGCAATTCAATAAAATTTGCGTTGTTAGTAATGGATCTTCAATGAACTTTTTGAAAGTGCCGTTTGTTTACGAAAAATTGACGCTAGGATGCTAAAAGCTTTTTTTTTCGTTTTTAACTGAGGTAAACAAAAAGCGAGTAAACAATTTTCTTTAAAATTTGATGATTGCAGTTTTAAGATAAAATTTTTTTTTTTATATTTTAATCGAAAATAAAACGCAAATTATAATTAACAATCATAATAGCAACTTAAAAAATATAAATATTTCGCAAGTTAACTTTGGAATCTATATAGTTTCTGTGTTATCATACAATTAAAATAATCTGGTGTAGATTTTTTTCATTTTTTGTAGTTGAATAATAAAGAGGAATACACTGGGCCTACATAGGCTGTAGAATTTAACATACTGTGATAATTGTTTGGTTTTTTATTCACCAGACCTGTGCACTGCACCCCTTCCCCCACCCCGCCGGGTTTTATTTTAACGGGGAGGCATAAAACGGGGGGCAAGCAGGGGAGAGCGAAAAAAAAGAAAAAAAAGAGAAAAAAGGGAAAAAGAAGGAAAAAGATGAAAAAAGGACAAAAAAGCGAAAATAAGGTCTAAAATGGATTAAAATGCATTGAAATAGGCTAAAAACTGCAAAAATTTCGCAATGATGGCGTCATTATATATCAAAAATAGCGCCATAATTTTTGGGTGCTTTTTCATTTTTGGGCGGAGGGGGGGGGGCAATAAAACGGGGGAGGGGAGGGGACAAATCCTGCAATAAAGCGGGTGGGGCATTTCCAGACCGTGCACAGGTTTGATTCACCATTGTTGAGAAAAACAGAAATTTTTAATTACCTAGGTATTCTTTTGCAGCAGGAATATGCTTAAAAATATCTATATGTGCAGTCTAAATTATTTAGTAAAAAGATAATTATATTTTCCCTTTTCATTGTTTGATGTATCAGAATACTTTTATTTTAAGACTTCGTTGTATACTTGTTGGTTTTGTCCTTTTGTTTAATTTACAAAAAAATATCGTTTTTGATTGCTTTTTAAAATACCTTTTCATGCTTTACATTTGTTTGCTTTACTCTTTTTTTAAAATCTCGCCATATAAAGACCTGGTTCAACGTTGCTTTCTTTTTGTCAAAACCTATATAACATCTCTTGGTACTTAAATTAAATAACACGCCGCTTAGCCCATATGCCCCTATATGCCTCTATTTGTGCCAAATGCATTCTCTCTCTCTTTGTTTAAAGAATTTTTTGTTGATTTTTTTGTATTAAATTTAGTGCAGATATGCCCTTGTAAAGGATTTCACGATTTTCCACGAAACCTTTTTTAGAGATGTCGTTTGTTTCGGCCATTATTGCTGTCCTGTTACTTACATTAATACATGAGCATGGACCAGCAAACTAAGGGGGATGGCTACCCCGGGTAAATGGGGTTAAACTTCTCTCAGAATTTGGGGGGGGGTTAACCCCCCCAATTCCCCCCCCCGTTCCCATGTATGGTTCGAAGAACCCCTCTTAGCTTTTTAGGGAGGGGGTCGACCCATACATGGGCAAGTTGGTCCGGAGTGGGGGGGTTAAACCCCAAATTAGGGGGGGTTAAAATCCGAGAAACGCAAAATACCCATATTGTTTTTTTCTGGAGTGCATTTTACCCATATCGTTTTTCGATTTTGAAGGAAAAATAGGTAAAAAAACGCTAATTTTAGGTCAAAAAACCCTTTTTATTGCATTTTTGAGCTTTTTATTGCTTAAAACATTCATTTTGACCTCAACACTTAAGTTTGGAGGCAGTTAGAAGTCATTTTAAAGACATTTTTTTCTTCATTTTTCCAAAATTGGGGGGTTTAACTTTTTCTCCCCCCCCCCACTTCAGAGTGGGGGGGGGTTAAACCATACATGGGCACGGGGGGGGTTGGGGGGTTAACCCCCCCCCCCAAATTCTGAGAAGGGGGGTTTAACCCCCCCCCCACTCAGAAGTGGGGGGGGGAGAAAAGGTTAACCCCCCCCCCCAATTTTGGAAAAATGAAGAAAAAAAATGTCTTTAAAATGACTTCTAACTGCCTCCAAACTTAAATTTTGAGGTCAAAATGAATGTTTTAAGCAATAAAAAGCCCAAAAATGCAATAAAAAGGGCTTTTTGACCTAAAATTAGCTTTTTTTACCTATTTTTCCTTCAAAATCGAAAAACGATATGGGTAAAATGCACTCCAGAAAAAAAACGATATGGGTATTTTGCGTTTCTCGGATTTTAACCCCCCCCCCCCTAATTTGGGGTTTAACCCCCCCACTCCGGACCAACTTGCCCATGTATGGGTTAAACCTCCCTTCTCAGAATTTGGGGGGGGTTAACCCCTCCCCAAGCCCCAACCCCCTCCCCCGTGCCCACCCGAGGTAGACCATTTTGAAATCCAAAGAGAGGGGGGTCAGAGGGGTCCAGTTCCCAAACAAAGCAACATTAAATCATTTATTTACGTTTTTTTAGCACTAATATAAAATTTTATTTACTAAAATAGGCTATTTATGTATAAAAAAGTACAAAAGCACTGTTTTTTTACTACAAAACCGTGTTTGTGACAGTAAATTTTGACCTAAATTCATACCCATAGATGGGCGGGCAGCCTCACGGATTTTTGAGGGGGTATAATGGAGTCAAATTTTAGGGGGGGGTGTCCGGTAAGACCCAAATTTTGAGGGTAAGTGTACGCAATATTTCCGCATTTTCTTGATTATAAAGTCAAATATCACGAACTTTTAAATCCATAATCTTATATTTAATTTGCATAGCCAGAGGGGGGGGGGTTTAGGGGGTCTAGACTAGACAGACCCCCCCTTTTGGGTAGGCAAAGGGAAAAAGTTGGGGTTCCACCCTCCCTACTCATTTTTCAGTTGTAATGTTTTAGAAATCGAAAATTTTAAGGTATCAAATTGTTTGTAAAAAAATTTTTTTTGTTTTATAGACTTATTTTTATTGAATAATAGGAAAATGAAGTATATGACATAAACAAGGTAACAAACACTCCGCGCGAAGCGCGGAAATTCTTTTTAGCCCTTTTATAACACTTACGGTTTGGACCCCTCTGAACCCACTCCTTTCGGAAATTTTGTTCAGGGTTGGACTTGGACCCCCCTTTCCGAAATTTTGGCTACACCCATGTATATATATATATATATATATGTACCTACTCGTTCAGTTGCGTATTGCTGGTTATATGGAATTAATTGGTGAAAGTGCTCTTTTAGATTTGAAACCATGAAGTTTGTGGTGTTTTTATATAGCGTGTTAGTAAAATTTATGGTTTAAAGAGAGGTTTTTACTTTGAACGTGTAAAATATTTGCCTTTAGTTGTGACCATAAACTGATAAACTTTAGCTTTTTAATTATGCCTAGTTTTCTCATCTTGTGAATCTTGTGAAAATCACGACCGTGGGCTGTTTAGCGTATTTAAAATCCTAAATATAAGTATTCATATTTGTTAATAGCAAGTTCCTAAAACGGAATGTTTTAATAGAAAAATGGAGCAACAAAATTTTTGCTGATTTTTTAATTAAAAATACTGGTAATAGTCAAAATTTTCTGTGATTTTAATTAAGTCTGGCCCTCAAAGTTGCACCTTTTGCGATTTTTACAGTATCAATAAGATCTGGGTACAATTGAATGAGCTGCACCGGCACCTTTCGTTTTTTCGTTTCAAACGCAGTTTCTGGCCTTAAAAATCTCAAAAGGTTAACAAGTTAGCAAGCAAAAGATTGACGAAGAGCTAATTCTTTATATGTGAAAAAGCTAATGGCTAATTGAGAACCAAACACCTCGGCATATAAAGAAATCTATAATGTCATATGGTTTTTGTTATCACGTGATCAGATTTTGCTCCGTGGGAGAGGTTGTCGGAGGAGCTAAATATTTCGCCTTTAAGACGTCCCACCCTAATAAACTCGTGGAACACATTTTTTATGATCGCGTTATTCTTACGCTGATTGGCTGCGCTCGTCGCTGTTCCGTGAAAGTGACGTGAGCAATCGTCAGTTTACCAGACAGGGCGGAAAACAACGCTCCTAGCCCATTACTTACAAACATGATCTAATTAATTATATAAACTATCTAATATTGTATATTTTGTGATAATATATTCTATTTTCTGACTTAATTAATGATTTATCTAATAATTTATGCTTGTTCTTAAATTACTACTGTTTGTTTTGATTCGCGATAAAGGGAGAGCACAAATTGCTCACGTCACTTTCACGGAACGAGGCTCCACGAGCGCAGCCAATCAGTGTAAAAAATGACGCGATTATCTAAAAAGATCTCCTTAAAGATTATGACCCGCTCTGCGTTCATTGGTTTCAAAAATTCAAATTCTGAATCCTTATTGGCTGACTTTTTAAGACATTCTAACACTAAACAATTTTGGATTAAAAAGCGTGTTTGGGCCAGAGTGAACACTTTTATTATATAAAAACTTTGAAAATTTTTTCCAAAAAACAAGAATCAACTAACTAAAAATAGCGAACACAAACAAAAGGTGGGAAAATTTTGTGGTGTCTACAATTTGTTTGGTTTAAATTGTATATTGTTTTCAAATGTGTATAAAAACTCTATATAGATTTGTAAAATTGATATAAAAACTGGTTATACATTTGTTTTGATCTTTTTTATATGTTATGGCTATATTTTATGTAAAAATGATAAGTTGGCTCTAGGTTTTGCTAATTTGATATGAATTTTATATTTTCAATAAATCGTAATGCCAATATTGCGCACAAAATCACCAAGCAACAAGCATAATCCAATCATCAAAAAAAAAACAAATAATTTTTAATATACTAGTAATATATACATTGTTATCAAGAGACTTTTGGCGTATTAAAAAATATTAGTTACTTTTAAACAATGAAACAATTAATTTATTAAAAATAAAACAATTGCTTAAATACAATTACATAATTAATTGGTTTAGCAAACAAGAAAGTACTTTACCGATTCCTTTTTTTAAATTTATTAAAAACAATAAATTGATTCGTTAAAACAGTTATTTTGGTTAAGAGAGAATATATATATATATATATATATATATATATATATATATATATATATATATATATATATATAGATATTTAATAGTATATTGTACAAAATTTTTGTATGTGCAGCAATTCTTGTTTTTTTATGTTTAAAAAATACGACGCTTCATTAATGGGAGTTCAAAAAGAAAAGTAAATTCAGCGGGTAATTTGCAATGCAGAACGTCACAGGCGTTAGAAAACTGAGACTAATGATTATAATTTCAAGTTTTGTATTGTCTATATTTCATCCAAAAACTAAAAACGAGTGATTTTTTTGCATTCTCATAGTAGATACTTTAAACATAAACTGAAAAAAAAATGAAATTTTTTACATCAAGCTCTTTGAAAATATATTTTAAAGTTAAAGTTAAAGTTGAAATGTTTTAAACAGCAGTATATTAAAACTATAAAATTTATTAAATTAGTTAGGTTCTTAAATACTTAAAGTTAGGCCTTTAATAATTTACAAGAAATGTTATTACATAATTTTTGCATCAGGATTTTTGAAACTATATTTTAAAGTTATGTTTAGAAGTTTAAAACAGCAGTAAATTAATATATTAGGACTATAAAATTTGTTAAATTAATTAGGTCCTTAAACACTCAATGTTGGGCCTTTAAAATTTCCAAGAAATGATGTTAAAATATATAATTTAAATATTATAAGCATAAACACCTTAACACCACATAATAGAACATAGGCTAGTTTTTATAAATGTGCATATATTTAGATATCGATTATTGCTCTCCATTCGAGATTGAATGTGGATATGGTTTTAAAATTAAATTAAAATCAGTACTATACAATACCAGTAGTCCAAAGGTAAGGTAAAATAGTTTATATGCAAAAATCGTACCAATAGCAAAAGAAGTGCAGATATATCGAAAAAAAAAAATATTTAAACAAAATAAATAATTGTCGGACCAAATACCTAATATTCTAAAAACTGTAAAATGATTCAAGAATATCAATGTTTTAATCTAAATTTCCATTGAGATAGGTTTATTTAATTTTTTGCGCAAAAAATTTGTCTTTTCATTACCTTACGTGATTTTTGATTTTTTTTTGTTTAATTTCAATTAGGGTAACTGACTTTATTTCGGCCACCTTTTTTATTTTATTGGATAATTATTTTGTGGCTCTTCAATCGAGCCAAGATTCACTCTAAAAATCCAACAATAGGTATTTTTGTTATTCCAGTGCAAATTTTAAAAATTTTTGTTATAATTAAAAATCAGTGGAGATTTAAACTACTTTTTTGAAGTGGCGGAACTAAGGCGCGTGCCATTAAGTTCGGCCACCCGGAAAAAAAAAGGCTCTAACTATTGCTAAGCAAACGATAAATATTTTTAAAGGTTGCAAATTTCTCCTTGGGTAATGTTTTTGGTACATAATATTTAGATTTTTCCGTTTGACAACCTGTTATAATTTATAACAAGGCTTTAAATAAATATATCAAAACCTTCGAAATCAAGTTTTAAAATGTTGTGTTTTTTGTTTAATTTTTTTGGTGAAAAAAAAACTGTATCCACAAAACACGACTTTTATTACAACCACCCAACTTTAAAAAAAGTACGGTAAAATTTTTTTTCCACTCTATAGGATTTTCTTATATTTTTAACCTAAAAAATAGCAAAAAAACAAATAAATTTGACCACCTTTCAGGTTTTAAAAAAAGGACCAAAAAACTCTACAACATAAAAAAACAGTTCAAATAATTCAAATTTTCAGTTTTAAGGATAAAAAAAAACGTTAAAAAGGTTGGGTAGGAATATAGCTCCGCCATCTTTGCCTATCATTAATATTTAATATCCTCACGCTAAAAAAATAACCTGGCTACTTTTTTTTACTACATTTTAATATTCTTTGAGAAATTCCTTATGGTCCATTGGCATTTAATTCAAACGTAAATTATTAGGTAACCCCACCTGCAAACATCTTTACTACAAAATTTCTCTGACTGCATCCCTGCGCCAAAGAAATAACCTGACAGTTTTAGTGTTTTTAAACCTTTTTGCAACTTTTTAAAGGATTAGCATTTCATATTATGGTAAGTGATGGGTCGGGTGGCTAGGGTAACCCAATTTAACCAGAAGTTTACGAATTTTACTATGTGACTGCATGCCTCCGCCAAACAAAATAACCCAAATTTTTAAATATGTTTCAATATTATTTTGGAGGAATTTCTTCCAGTCTTTTCACAATTCAATCAAACTTAGTAAATTATGGATTAGGTTACGGGTGTGCATTGCCGGGAAATTTCATTTTAGCCGCGCCTTAGCTTTAGTACTAAAGGTTCAAAAATCGTTTAGCCTTAGCTTTAGTACTAAGCCCAAAAAAGGCTTAGTACTAAAGCAATTTAGCCTTAGCTTTTGCCAAACTGACATATATGGAAATGTTCCTAAATTTAAAAAATTATCCTTTTTTTAAGGTAATTCTTGGCATTGCATTGTTAAGTTTAGGGTAAAAACTTAACGTTTATTGCATTAGGTCTAAGCTTTATATTTTAAAAATATTATTTTTAGGGTTAATTTTACAATTTTAAATTTGCTCTTGCCTCTGTATTTCAGTTTTTACTTTAAATGTTAACAGATGTATCAAAATGGCTAACTATCAAAAAAAGTTTTTTCTAAAATGAATATCTAAAGCAACAAAACGTTTAACCAACATTTTTTATTGAAAAGAACGCTTACTGCATAATAAACTTTACAAAATACCCATGTGAAATTGTAAAAATAAGATTATTTTAAAATTAAGCACTTAGAAACTTGAAAAATACTTCAAAAAAGCAAAAAATCAGTATTTTCTAATGCTTAAACAAAAATAAGAAACAGAAAATAATAAAACCCCATATTCATAGCACCTTAAAACCAAAATTCGTTTTAATCACTTTAATGAGCATTATTGTTTACAATATTCACTCATGTTTCTTTTAAAGTAAAAATATAGTATATTCAAGTTTATATAAGCATAGTTTTTAGGCAGCTAAGAGTGAGGGAAGGGATTGAGGTTGTTGGTTACCGGTGGTAAATTGCATCTTAAATTTTGGAAAGGATGTATCGCAAAGTTTTGAAATCTAAAAGAGGGTCAGGGTGTGTCTTGTGGATTAAAAATACCTTTGAGGTGTCAGATTAAAATTCTGGATGGGAGCCAGATTAAAAAAAAAGAACTTTGCTGAGGAGAACTCGATTTTTGTCTTTGCTGAGGAGGGAGGTTCAACATTTTGAAGTTAAAGGACCCCATCATATCTCTCCACTTCATGGATAGAAATCTCTTTAAATAATCATTTTTTTGATTGGTGAACACTTTTTTTTGGTTTTTTGGTCATTTTTTTGGTTACGGGTGATTTTTTGTTTTCCTGGCAAAAGCTAACATTTTGCCGGGCCCATACCTTTTGCCGAGCTTTTGCCAGCTAATTTCAGTTTAGCCGCGCCCTAGCTTTAGTACTAAGCCCAAAAAACCCTTTAGTACTAAGCACTTTAGCTTTAGTTTTAGTACTAATGACACCTGTAGATTAGGTAACCCCACCCTGATATATCTTGACTACATACTTTTTTTAACTGCATCCCTCCGCTAAAAAAATAACCTGACAGCTTTATTATACTTTAAACAACTTTTTGAAGAATTAGTATTCCATATTATGGTAACTGATGGGTCAGGTGGCTAGCGTAACCGGTGGGGGTCCAGGGGGTCCAGACCTTCCTAGCTTTTTAGGGGAGTCAACCCCGGGTGTGAGATTTTAAATTTAGGGGAGGGTCAGGGGGGTTTAATTTTTTAAAAAAGGTTTTTTTTAATCAATTTAAGTGTTTTTAGGTCTAATTTTGAATTTTATTTACTAAAACAGCCTATTTACAGTTAAAGAGTGTATTTCAATTCACATTGTTTTAAACTAAAAACCATTTTTTTAACAGTAAACAAAAATTATACTTCTAAATTGGTCCGGGTGAGGGGGGAGAGGGGTCAGCTTCGCTATGGGGCTCAGGCCAGACTGCTTTTAAGCTTGGGGGGAGGGGAGCCCTGGATTTTTCTAGGAGGGGATCCGAAATTTTGGCTCTAGGGGGGGGGGGGGGTGAAGCCCTCTGTCTCCCCCACCCCCCCCCCCCCCCCAAGAAAAAAGACATCCATGTTTCAAATTGTCGTTTTTTATTTTATTTATTTATTTATTTATATTTATTTTGTTAAAAAACAGGAAACATACATAAGCAAGTTAATACCGCACTGAGATTGTATGTACCTAATAAATCATACTCAATAAGCCAAATCCCAAAATCCAACTGCAAGAAACCCAAGAACTGGGAAGTTCTGCCAAAATCATGTCATTTACACCTGTAAAATGATTTTGAACTCACCACAATAGCAAATGCCACAACAAAACCAAAAACTATCTCACTTCCAAGAAAACAATCGCAGACAAATGTTAAGGCAGATTAGGAGTTTTTGAGCGCCAAAACTATAACACGCAATCAAGTAAGAAACAAAACATTAAATTAGTACATTATTACACAGTAAAAACTATAGAACATTGTAATATACAACTCCGTGGATCTTGGCACTTCTTTAAGAAGTGCCAGCACTTCCAGCACTTCTTCAGGAAGTGCCAGGATCCACGCGGATTTTGGTACTTCCTCGCGCTATTCTGGCACTTCCTGCTAGAAGTGCTGAAAAATCAGGACCAAAATACTTTTTTAGGATTAAATGACTATGAAAACCGGATATGCATGAATGTTTGTGTTTTTATTTATTATTTGAATATTTCAATGCAAATAAAGATTTTGTAACAAATAATACTTGTAAAATGTATTTAAACAAGAATATTTAAAAATGAACAATAACATAACTGTATTATATTAAAAAATGTTAAGTAAATGCACCATAAAATGTGTTAAAATGGTGGCACTTCCTCCTGTGGAAGTGAGGAAGTGCCAAAATCCGTGACGTCAGCTAAATATGGATTTCAGTACTTTCTCAAGGAAGTGCCAAGCTAACAAGCTGAAATTGGAATCTGGCACTTCTTCCTGACACTTCCTCCTGGCACTTCCTGCTTTTATTGTTATTTTTAAAAACATAAATTATGCATTTTTACCTAAGTAAGCCTCACTAACAATTAAAAATGCAATTCTAGGGTTTTTTGGTCCCTGAATTTAAATTTTGGGTCAAAAATTAAAAATTGCTAAATATTTAACCAGAAATGAGCATATCTCACTAACAGTAAAAAATTTTTTTTTCTGATATTTAGCTAAAATTTCAACATATGGGTTTTCTTTGGCCCTGAATTTGAATTTTGAATCAAAAATAAAGATTTTTTGAATATTTAACCAGGAATGAGCATATCTCACAAACAGTGAAAAAAATTTTTTCCTCAAATTTAGCTAAAATTGCAATATATAGGTTTTCTTAGGCTCTGATTTTGAATTTGGGGTCAAAAATTAAAAATTCCTAAATATTCAACTAGAAATGAGCATATCTCACTAACAGTAAAAAATATTTTTTCTCATATTTAGTTGAAATTTCAACATATAGGTTTTCTGAGGCTCTAAATTTAAATTTTGAGTCAAAAATTAAAAATTCCTAAATTTTTTAACAGAAATGAGCATATCTCAATAACAGTAAAAAAATATTTTTTTTCTGATATTTAGCTAAAATTTCAACATATGGGTTTTCTTTGGCCCCAAATTTGAATATTAGTAGTAAGATTTTTTACATATATATTTACCCTTTCTAACATGTTTTATTGTTGCGAAAAAGGATATTTTTGCCATAAAACACAATTTTTTATAAGGAAGTATGGATTATATCACCCACAACATTATAACGTAAACAGTGAACAGCCTATATTTCTATTCAAAGCCAACAGATGGCATACTATTGAGAGATGTTAGTTTTAAAAGGAACCTTGGGAAAATATTTTTAAACATTTTCAGTATCTAAAAAATGTTATGATTCAGAGTCAAGATGATTGAGAAAATATTCATCTGACTAAGGAGGTAAAACACATGTGAAAAGGTCAAAAAAATTTGGGTTAATACAAGAAAAAGTAAAATGATTTATAATTAATATTTTTATTTGATAATTTATTTTGTTTGATTACAAAGGTTAAATACAAAGATTAAAATTTTACTGTTAAAAAGATGACTAAGTGATATTCGTCTTTTTAAACGCGACTTATAAATTATCAGTGTGAAATCATACTGTGCGAACACCACAATCTTGTTTTCAGCAATCGGATTACAAACATAATTTGTGCAGGAAGATATTAGGGTGGGATGATTCGTGAACCAGGTTTTGGTAATTGTCTTTTCTGAGCTGGCAAGGGATGGACAATTTATTCAAATAGGTAGGGTGGGCTCAAAATAATTGAAACCAGTTTCATTTTCCCAATCATTTCTACTATTTGATAGTGATGACATTAAAAAACAAGATTTGAGTAATTTACATGGTTATAAAAAGATGACTAACTATATTTATGATTGAGATAATATTCATTGGGTAAGAAAGTAAAGAAGATTCCGAGAGCGCAATCCCACTTTTTTTAAAAAATCGGTTTATAAAGAGACTTTTTCAATTTTGCTGGAGGAAATTGTGGTTTTGACGACTGGTCAACCTGTTTTCCCGCAGATAGAACATTTTAAAAAAGACATCCTAAATGTTTTTTTTTCACACACAATTGATATAGCAACTTTTTAGATAGACAATTGCCCTTTCTAACATGTTTTTCGGCGCGAAAACAGGTTGACTAGTCGTCGACACCACAATTTCTTCAAGCAAACTGGAAAAAATCTCTCTATAAACCTACTTTAAAATCAGACTGCGCAAAAACCACAATCTTGTTTTCCGCAATCCGATTACAAATATATTTTGTGCAGGAAGAAATTTAGGTTTTAGCGATTCTTCAACGCGGTTTTGTATCAACAATTATCTTTTCCACCAAGAAGTTGTTTCCATTCAGGCATGGGAACAACAATTTATTCAAAAAGGTAGGGTGGGCTCAAAATAACTGAAAACGGTTTCATTTTCCAAATCAAATCTATGATTTGATAGTGATGACATTTTAAAACATGATTTGAGCAAATTACATGGTTAAAAAGATGACTAATTATAATTTTGATTGAGATAATATTCATCGAGGGTAAGGAGGTAAAAGATATTTGAAAAGCGCAATCTTCTCTCACTTCATTTGAAATATCGGTTTGTAAGGAGCCTGTTTTCCAGTTTGCTTGAGGATATTGCGGTTTCAACGTCTAGTCAACCTGTTTTCGCGCTGAAAAAACATTTTAGAAATTTTTAGAAATTTTACATTTTATCTATCTAAAAAGTTGCTATATCAATTGCATGTGAAAACATACATTTAGGAGACGTGGCTCAATTGAGTATTTTTTGGCTCCTAAAATGCAAAAAAAAACCTGTTTTTAGGCTCATTTTCGGGTTTTCGACTTATATTAAATGTGTGTAAACACCACAAATTAGCCCACCCCTTACTACTAATGTTGAATCAAAAATTAAGAATTTTAAAATATTTAACCAGAAATGAGCATATCTCGCTAACAGTGAAAAACTTTTTCTCAAATTTAGCTAAAATTGCAATATATAAGGTTTTCTTAGGTTATGATTTCAAATTTTATGGTCAAAAATTAAAAATTCTTAAACATTTAACCAGATATGAGCATATCTCACTAACAGTGAAAAATATTTTTTTCTCATTATTTAGCAGAAATTTCAACATAAATGTTTTCTTATGCTCTGATTTTGAATTTGGGGTCAAAAATTAAAAATTCCTAATTATTTACCCAGAAATGAGCATATTTCACCAACAAATAAAAAAAAATATTTTTTCTGATATTTAGCTAAAATTTCAACATATGGGTTTTCTTCGGCCCCAAATTTGAATTTTGAATCAAAAATTAAGAATTTTTAAATATTTAATCTGAAATGAGCATATCTCACTAACAGTAAAAAAAATTTTCTCAAATTTAGCTAAAATTGCAATATATAAGTCACATTTAAATTTAAAGTTAAACATATTTCACTAGTGGTAAATAATTTTTTCATAAGAAATTTACAAGAAATCAATTACAACAATATTTACATAAGTCATTAAAATATTAAAATATGTGCAAACTCATATTTTTATAATGATTTATAATGATTCTGAGATAGCATTGTTTGAATACACACTTGAAACATATGGAACAGGACTTAAGGTAAATAAATAATGGTTTACAAGGAGGAAAGAGATAACACTTGGTTCTCTCTTTTATATACCCGCCAGTTATAGCATGTGTTAGCTGAAAGCAGCCAGAAAAAGTTTGAAGTCCCACACCCTTACAATTGCTTAAACCAACCAGCTGTTAAATATCAGTTGTTTAATTATTTACAAAAAAATAATTATATGGTGTTAATTATGTCAATATTATTATCAAAAATATGCACAATACAACATAAAAGTTTTAAATTTGACCTAAAAATTTAAATTTGGCCCCAAAAAAACCATTGATAATTCATTTTTAATTAAATTCATAAACTCATAAATGTGACTTGCTCTGCAGTTAATTAGTTTGAATTTAAAAATTCTGTCGCAATATTCAAACTTGCTGCCAGAAAACTCCTTATCTAAAATTTTTATACAGAAAGAAGAAAAAAATTTATTTATATTCAAAATTTACCTAAAAAAATTCTAAGCTTTCAAAAAACGCTTATTTTTAGCTAAATTTAAAAGAAAGCATTTTTTAGCATTAGTAAAATATGCTCATTTGCTGTAATATAGGGAATTTTAAAATTTTGACCCAAAATTCAAATTTGGGGCCTAAGAAAACCTACAAGATGCAATTTGAGCTGAATTTGAGAGAAATGTTTATTTTCACTGTTAGTGAGATATGCTCATATCTGGTTAAATGTTTAGGAATTTTTAATTTTTGACCCCAAATTTGAAATCCAAACCTAAGAAAACCTTATATATTGCAATATTAGCTAAATTTGAAAAAAAAATTTTTCAGTGTTAATGAGATATGCTCATTTCAGGTTAAATATTTAAAAATTCTTAATTTTTGATTCAAAATTCAAATTTGGAGCCAAAGAAAACCCATATGTTGAAATTTTAGCTAAATATCAGAAAAAAATATTTTTTTTATTTGTTGGTGAAATATGCTCATTTCTGTTTAAATGATTAGGAATTTTTATTTTTTGATCCCAAATTTAAAATAAGAGCATAAGAAAACATATATGTTGAAATTTCAGCTAAATAATGAGAAAAAAATTATTTTTCACAATTAGTGAGATATGCTCATATCTGGTTAAATATTTAGGAATTTTTAATTTTTGGCCCTCAAATTTTAAATCAGAACCTAAGAAAACCTTATATATTGCAATTTTAATTATTTTTAAGAAAAAATTTTTTCACTGTTAGTGAGATATGCTCATTTCTGGCTAAATAATTAAAATTCTTAGTTTTTGATTCAAAATTTAAATTGGGGGCCAAAAAAACCCATATGTTGAAATTTTAGCTAAATATCAGAAAAAAAATTTTTTTTTTATTTGTTGGTGAGATATGCTCATTTCTGATTAAATATTTAGGAATTTTTAATTTTTGACCCAAAATTAAAATTTAAAGACTAAGAAAACCTATATGTTAAAATTTCAGCTAAATATGAGAAAAAAATAGTGAGATATGCTCATATCTGGTTAAATATTTAAGAATCTTTAATTTTTGACCCCAAATTCATAATCAGATCATAGGAAAACATATATGTTGAAATTTCAGCTAAATAATGAGAAAAAAATATTTTTCACTGTTAGTGAGATATGCTCATATCTGGTTAAATGTTTAGGAATTCTTTATTTTTGATTCAAAATTTAAATTCAGGGCCAAATAAAACCAATATGTTGAAATTTTAGCTAAATATCAGAAAAAACATTATTCAGGGACCTAAAAAACCCTAGAATTGCATTTTTAATTGTTAGTGAGGCTTACTTAGGTAAAAATGCATAATTTATGTTTTTAAAATAACAATAAAAGCAAGAAGTGCCAGGAGGAAGTGCCAGGAAGAAGTGCCAGATTCCAATTTCAGCTTGTTAGCTTGGCACTTCCTTGAAGAAGTGCTGAAATCCATATTTAACTGACGTCACGGATTTTGGCACTTCCTCACTTCCACAGAAGGAAGTGAGTGTTTTCACATGTGTTTTACCTCCTTAGTCGGATGAATATTTTCTCAATCATCTTGACTCTGAATCATAACATTTTTTAGATACTGAAAATGTTTAAAAATATTTTCCCAAGGTTCCTTTTAAAACTAACATCTCTCAATAGTATGCCATCTGTTGGCTTTGAATAGAAATATAGGCTGTTCACTGTTTACGTTATAATGTTGTGGGTGATATAATCCATACTTTCTTATAAAAAATTGTGTTTTATGGCAAAAATATCCTTTTTTGCAACAATAGAACATTTTAGAAAGGGTAAATATATATGTAAAAAATCTTACTACTAATATTCAAATTTGGGGCCAAGAAAACCCATATGTTGAAATTTTAGCTAAATATCAGAAAAAAATATTTTTTTACTGTTAGTGGGATATGCTCATTTCTGGTTAGAAATTTAGGAATTTTTAATTTTTGACTCAAAATTTAAATTTAGAGCCTAAGAAAACCTATATATTTCAATTTTAGCTAAATTTGAGGAAAAAATTTTTTTCACTGTTAGTGAGATATGCTCATTTCTGGTTAAATATTTAAAAATTCTTAATTTTTGATTCAAAATTTAATTTCAGGGTCAAAGAAAACCCATATGTTGAAATTTTAGCTAAATATCATAAAAATATATTTTTTTACTGTTAGTGAGATATGCTCATTTCTGGTTAAATATTTAAATTTTTTTTGTTTTTTATTCAAAATTCAAATTCAGGGCCAAAGAGAACCTATATGTTAAAATTTCAGCTAAATATCAGAAAAAAAATTTTTTACTGTTAGTCAGATATGCTCATTTCTGGTTAAATATTTAGGATTTTTTAATTTTTGACCCCAAATTCAAAATCAAAGCCTAAGAAGACCTATATATTGCAGTTTTAGCTAAATTTTAGAAAAAAAATTTTTTCACTGTTTGTGAGATATGCTCATTTCTGGTTAAATATTTAAAAATTCTTTATTTTTGATTCAAAATTTAAATTCAGGGCCAAATAAAACCAATATGTTGAAATTTTAGCTAAATATCAGAAAAAAAATTTTTTTACTGTTGGTAAGATATGCTCATTTCTGGCTAAATATTTAGCAATTTTTATTTTTTGACCCAAAATTTAAATTCAGGGACCCAAAAAACCCTAGAATTGCATTTTTAATTGTTAGTGAGGCTTACAAAAGTAAAAATGCATAATTTATGTTTTTAAAAATAACAATAAAAGCAGGAAGTGCCAGGAGGAAGTGCCAGGTAGAAGTGCCAGATTCTAATTTCAACTTGTTAGCTTGGCACTTCTTTGAAGAAGTGCTAAAATCCATAATTAACTGACGTCACGGATTTTGGCACTTCCTCACTTCCACAGGAGGAAGTGCCACCATTTTAACACATCTTATGGTGCATTTACTTAACATTTTTTAATATAATACAGTTATGTTATTGTTCATTTTTAAATATTCTTGTTTAAATACATTTTACAAGTATTATTTGTTACAAAAACTTTATTTGCATTGAAATATTCAAATAATAAATAAAAACACAAACATTCATGCATATCAGGTTTTCATAGTCATTTAATCCTAAAAAGTATTTTGGTCCTGATTTTTCAGCACTTCCAGCAGGAAGTGCCAGAATAGCGCGAGGAAGTGCCAAAATCCGCGTGGATCCTGGCACTTCCTGAAGAAGTGCTGGAAGTGCTGGCACTTCTTAAAGAAGTGCCAAAATCCACGAAGTTGTATATTACAATGTTCTATAGTTTTTACTGTGTAATAATGTACTAATTTAATGTTTTGTATCTTTCTTGATTGCGTGTTATAGTTTTAGCGCTCAAAAACTCCCAATCTGCCTTAACATTTCCCTGCGATTTTTTTCTTGGAAGTGGGATAGTTTTGGTTTTGTTGTGGCATTTGCTATTGTGATGAGTCCGGAATCATTTTACAGGTGTAAATGACATGATTTTGGCAGAACTTCCCAGTTCTTGGGTTTCTTGCAGTTGGATTTTGGGATTTGGCTTATTGGAGACAGAGGGCTTTCACCCCCCCCCCTTAGAGCCAAAATTTCGGATCCCCTTAGAAAAATCCAGAGCTCCCCTTCCAGCACTTCTTCAGGAAGTGCTGGCACTTCTTAAAGAAGTGCCAAAATCCACGGAGTTAATATACATTATTTTCCAGGAAATTATTTTAAAAAAACCCTATCGCGCATAGTTTTAAAAAACCTCTGCTTAGTTTGATCACAAATCATTGTAGAAATTGTATTCCACAGTTTTACAGACTGTCTTAAAGTTGATAAATTGGTTCTAAAAAAATGTTTAATAAGCAAATGATATTGACAATCATTTATTATTAATCGTTCTGCTCTTCTTACATTGCTGTCTGTGACCAAAGTCAGTTTATTTTCAGGAAAACAACAAAATTCATTGAAATAACAGTATATAAGTCCTGCGCGAAAGCTTGCTGCTGTGTGACCTATTGAAATGAAACCACTGTTATCTTTCAGTTGTTGATATGAGTGGGAGTAGTCTTTATACAGCATTCTAAGACAGGATTGAAGACATTTTTCTAGCTTAAAACGATCTTTTTGCAAACAGGGATAATAAACCGCCAAACCATATGTTAGAGATGGAAAAATTGTACTAAAAAATATATTTTATAAAGTATTAAAGTTGATATTCTTACCTAATAGTTTGCTAAGTGCACCCGCGGTTTTTCTTAAAGAGGCACACTTAATTTGAGTATGTTGACTCCATGAAAAATTTTCATCCACATTTAACCCAAGATATTTATATTGTTGCACTCTCTCAATTATTTTTTCAACCAATTTTAAATCATAGGTCAAATTAACCCGATTGTTGGATAAAGAAAGCAGTATATATTTAGTTTTACTTTAACTAACTGTTAATAAACATTGGGTAAAAAAACTCATTAATTATTTTTATGTCATTGTTGAGAACAATTTCGTCCACACCTGAAACAATAGGTTTAATCCTTAACAAATTGGCAGGTTACATTGAGAAAACATGGACTCGCTTGGTAGATTATTATCACGCAAAATTTTTATTGTTTAGATCTTGATTGTGGATTATTTTGAGCTACAAGTTCTATACCTGTAATTGTACCATACCCATTATATATTAAAATTAAAATACGAATATAAAACATCTTTATACTTTAAATTTAACACGTAAGCCTTAATTTTAAGGTTTTTTGGGATTTAAAACTTCTGTAAGGAGTTAAACAGATTTAAGCCCAAAAATTATGTATTTTGGGTATGAATTATTTTTGCTCCAAAGAAAAAATTTTGTTAAGTGATAAACTAAAATAGAAAACTGTTTTTTTACATTGCTAAAGTCTGGAGAATTAAAAAATATATATAAAGTTTAAAAATGCAATTGTCACATGGACCACCAAAACATGGTCATTAATATTTTATTTGGCTTTAAAAGATAATTTAAACATAGTTTCGGTTAATTTGAGTTATTGCCTAAGCCCAAACCTAAAAAAAGCAAAACTGTATTTTAACATATATTCATTTGATTGTGTTTTTAAAGAATTTCAAGTTTTTCAAAATGAAGACTTTAACCTATCTTTAACTGGTTGTCATAAAAAATTGGTAGGAACTATAAAAAAAAATTTGGTAATATTTATAACCACCAAGACTTCTGAAATCCAAAAAAAAGACTTTTAAATTGTTTAAAACTTTTCCTTTAGTAAAAAAATTTACTTCACAACATAAATTGTTTATTTTTGGGCATAAATGGGGTCATAAGTTTTAAAAGAAGATTTAAATCCCAAAAATAACTTTAAAATTAAGGTTTATGTGTCTGATTTAAGGTATAAAGATGCGTTATATGTGTAATTTACTTTTGGAAAAGACAAATTGATAATTGAACACGTATGAAAATTACACCTTAATTCGGGTTTATTTAAAGACTTCTAAGTGAAGATATATTAAATAAACAAAAATAAGCTTTTTGTTACAAATTTTATGGGGATGCATTGAGCACCAGTTTTTAATTGTGAGCTGAGCATTACTTAGTACTCACAAGTAAATTATTTGTGAGCTTGAGCTTGAGTACTCACAATTAAATATAAGTGAGTACCAATTGGTATTGAGCATTTGTGAGCCTGGAAAATTTTCAACATTCAATTACATATAGTGTAGATTTTAGGAGAATCGTATGGAATAAGCACAGAGAGAATCAGCCGTAGCCCCTAGAAATGGGGCTATGAGTGAATAAATCCCCTAATTGAGGTCAAGAGGCACAACAACAGCAATGGGTTCTTGTTGAGACGTTTTGAATGGCTGAATACTCTTAGAGAAAAAAATTTTAAATTAATTTTATTTGAAAGGAATTAAAAAAAAATTAGAACTCCTAGATATGGACACAAAACTGGAAAAAAATTTTTTGGAGAGGTCGTGTGACACCATAATAGGTTAAAATTGGTCTATAATAGGCCCATACGTTTTTTAAACATTAATAAAAATAATAAAAAAACAAATGCACAATCAAAAAATAGTTTATATAATTGTTAATTAAAAAAAGTTTTATATACAGTCTTGAGCAAAAATAAAGGTAGTTTTTCATGCCCGTCATATAGCGATGTGATGACTAATCTGCAAGTAGGCACAATAAAGTAACCCACGATTTTAGGAAGGGGAATAAAGAAAAGATCGCGGCTAGACCACAGCCGCTTGCCTTTTTGTTTGCTCATGCGCGGGGCGTTTGAAGCGTTTAGAGGTATGGTAGGATGGCTATTTTTTAAACAGGAGGTAAAAAAGGGCGAACACTTAATATTGGCTGCCCAAAACATGGTTTATTAAATATTTTGTTTTTTACACACTAACAACTTTTTAATTTTAATTGTCAAAAATAGTTTAAATTTAGAATAATTAATAAAAGCTTAGTTGTGCTGCTATTTTGCAATAAAGCCCTTTTTTATAAATTCTAAGCATTTGGTTGGAATGTTGTTGTTTACAAGTAATTTTTTTATTAGAAAAGCATTTCGATGGGGCATCTAATTTTAATTATATCAAAAAATAAAATATCTAGGTTTGCTGAATTGGGAGGCATAAACGGTGTACAAAGGAAGTCCATTCGCGAATTTCTCTTTATATTACAAGTCTTCTAAACGCTTCTTATCACAACCGTTTAAGCGCTGTGCCAGCATTATGGCGGCATTATAAAGCGTTTAAAACTTATCTTTATTTCTGCTCTGAACTGTAGTTCAAAACTAGAAAATTTAAGACTATAAAACACTTGTAAGGAGACCTCCCTTTTAAAACTTGTGGAAAACTTGATTATACAGTTCTGGTTTCGTGTAAAGGCCATGTCAAACGATTCATTGTTCCAAACATTTTTCGAACGATTTGCCGTTGGACCATTAATACAGCGTTTTAAAGAAAAAAACGCGCAAGGCTAAAAATGTTAGTCGCGTATTTCCTATACACAGGGCGCGCTGATCTGCGGCCCTTAATAAAACACGTGAGTGAAAAACATTATTACCCCACATTTTATTTAAGCGTTATTATTTTATTTTATTTTATTTTTATTTTATTTTTTAAGTTATTATAAGCGTCTTTAAACTAAATGTAATTTTGTTTAAAATAAATATGCTTATTAATATCCCAAATGTAGTTTCTTTGTCAAAAATTATTTAAAACATGTTTAATACACACAACCGTAATAAATTAAATATTTTATTGTATTGTAAATATTAAGTATTAAATTAAAAATATTGTACCAAAATACTAAATAGAAAAATGTTTATCAACTGTTTTTTTACACATAAGTTTTTTAGGCATGCAGGTTTTTTAGTTTTTACGTTGCCTGACACTTAACCTGCATGAAAAGACAAAACAATAATCAGTGGTGTTTTCAAATAAAAAGTCCGGACTTAAATCCAATTGAGCTGGTTTGGCACCAGCTCAAACATTATTTGCGTGGTACCGTTAAACCCCGCAATCAAAACGAGCTGTATTCCGGAATTTTAAAGTTTTGGGCAGAAAAAATGACTATTAATCAGTGTAGAAAATATATTCGTCATGTATACAATATTATTCCAAAAGTTATAGAGTGCAAAGGGCCTACTGGGATGTAATTTTTTTTTTAATTTTAACCTTTGAATTATTTTCTATATTTAGTACATCCCTGTCTATTGCCTTTGCATTTTAGTAAACATATTTATGTAACGCTTAGGTTTAGATTACGTATTGCTCATAACAAAAAATTATTGGTATTTATGGCTAAAAACAATATCTATTATCACTCATTTCCTCTTAGAGTTTCAAGGTATTGGAATATACTTCCTCAATCAATAGTTAGCGCTAAAACGCTCAAAGATTTTTCAAACAAATTAAAACATATTAGTTTTAACCGTTTTACAAAGTTTGACAGGCGTATTTAGAAGCCTTATGGCTCTGTGCCTTCCTTCCCTTTTTTTATAAACATATTTTTTTAGCTTTCAAAGGACTCAAATTATTTTTTTCTCTTCTTTTCTTTAACGACTAATATTATGCTTATAACGTGTTTTTATTTTATTTTATTATTGTGAAATGCATTCTATAGTATTTTTTTTCTAGTATTTTATATTTATCTAAATAATTTTTCTTCCTTTGATAACAAAAGTATGTTTAAATAAAGGTTAATAATGTAAAAAAAATGTCCAATTTAATATGGCTTTAAATAACATTTAAATCTAAAGGACTTTTAGCATAATCACAAATTTGTTTTATAATTCGTTTTAAGTTAAAAATTAAAGAAATATGTTATAAACATTTTTAAAAATATTATAAAAGATTACGACAGAATTCCGAATGTACATAAAGATTTTGCATGATGATTATATTAATAATGGGAGGTGAAATAAAAATGGATACCAAAAATACCTAAAAAGTAGTTATATAATGAATAAAAAAACACATAAAAAAGTAAATTTTAATAAAAAAGTAAATTGTAATAAAAAAAATTGAATATACCATTAAATAAATATTAATTGATGAATCTATTACTAAAACGAACATAACCTCCTAATATAATTGCGAAATTCTCTTTGATACATTTGAATTTCAATCGTAACCTATATAGTTTTTTAAATCTTTTGTGTAGTTTTTTAAACAATTTTTTACTTTTAAAGCAAAAAAATAGGTGATTTAAAAAAAGGAAAAGTTAACAGAAGTGATTTTTCTACCCTTCAATATCAAGCTTCGGGGCACCAGCCATTTCAAGCAGATGGAGAGATTTGTTTGATTATGTTTTAATTTATTCTATACGCATTTTAGGCTATTTTATCGTTTAAATACACGTGGTTTTTTTTTTTTTTTTTTTTTTGGTTGCCGGTGTCGTAGAATAGATCTTCCCCCATTACAGATCTTCCCCCCCCCGGAAGATTTATTCTGGTTCACGCCAGAACAGATCTTCCCCCCTCAGAATATTTATTCCCCCCTGTGTTAAAGCATACAGCAAAAATTTGCATAAAATTCTTAACAGAGAGGGGAAGATTTATTCTGGTGTTCACTCTAGAATAAATCTTCCCCCTTGTTATAAATCATGTAACAATTATTTGCATATTAAAAACAACATCCTTTTTTTGTTTTTTGCGTCATTTCGTTTTTTTTTCTTTTAATAAAAAAATTCATAAAAAATACTCGAGGTTTCAGATCAAAGAATTGGTAATAAACACAAAAAAATAAATTTTATTCTAATCAAACATTTGAGATGTCCGAAATATTTTAAAAAAACCTGCCTTTTTTAAATTAACACCTTTTGAATGTTTTACTTAAAATTAGGATTTCGATCCTATAAAGCTAAAATGTGAACCCTAAGCAAACCTAAGCAGAAAACTTAAATTCAAAATATTAACCGTTTAAAATATTAAGCAACATATTATGAAAAAAGTTAGAACTCGTAGGAAAGTTTGGCGGCGCCAGAAAAAATACATTCTGCATATCTTCGGAAAATATCACTTCCTGATTAAAGACAAAAAAACTTTTTTCCTAAGCCTAAGCAAAACCTAAAAATCAACCTAAACAACCAAAAAAATAACAACTTTAAACCTGTTTAATGTTGAATTAACTGCTGAACATGAAGAAGATTTTTTTGTTTTCGTATTGACTTTTAAATAAAAAAAAACTAAAAACTTATGGATACTCATAATCTAATTTTTATTTCTTCTTATTTCAATTTTTGTCTATATATTATGTTTTATAAGAAGCAAAAACTGAAAGGTAAATAATGAATCAAATACTGATCGAAAAGAAATTAAACTGGTGTCATTTTTTCATGTCTTTTTTTATTATACTTTGTCTTAAAAATTGATAAACTTAAAGAAAAAAGCCTTTTCACGATATTAATTTTCTTAAAAAAATATTCAGTTTATTTAATTATGGCATATTTTTTTACATACTCAAACAAACGAACTAATGCAAACGTATTTTTTTATCTCCGAAAACCAACTAAATAATACTTAATTATTAATGTCAATGCTCAACTGTTTTTTGAATTAACAACAATTAAAGCTAAAGTTGATTTATATAAAAATACAAAAAACAAACTATTTTTTTCTAAATGTAACATTTTAACCTTCTGTGTTAAAAATTATGTTTTTAAAATTTGCCCTAACAAATTCTCGCGTATCATTTTTGAAATTTATGCAAATTTTTGAGGGGGGAAGATTTATTCTGGTGTTTGAACCAGAATAGATCTTCCGGGGGGAATAACTATTCTGAGGGGGGAAGATCTATTCTGGCGTAAATCAGAATAAATCTTCCGGGGGGAAGATCTATTCTAGAGCGCACCAGAATAAATCTTCCGGGGGGAAGATCTATTCTAGAGCGCACTAGAATAAATCTTCCGGGGGGAAGAAAAATAGGGGGGAAGATCTATTCTGCGACACCGGGGGGGGGGGGGGGGGGGGGGGGTTGTTGGGGGTTCTCTCTGTGGGATTTTTTTCCTTTACTAGGATTTTTTATGCACCGGCCCCAGAAGGTTAACAAATCTAAAAAAAAAAGGTAAACAAGGTCAACTAGGTCGTCGTGGTCCACTAGGCTAACAAATCCAACAAGGGTAGATTAACATACAAGGTGGAAAAGGTAAGTTATTTTTTTCAGTTTACCAAATGCTTCTTGGTTACAAAGACCCCCGATGTGCTCTCGGTTATCGAGGTTTACAAAAGGAACAAGGTGTCTACTGTGTACTAGGCTTACAATTGCATCTAGACTTTAAAAAATAAAAAAAAAAAGAAAAGTCAACCAGGTCAACTTGGTTTACCTGGCCTAAAAAACCCAGTTAGGCTACAAAAATGAACAAGGTAAACAAAGCCAACTCGGTCAACAAGGTTAACAAGGTCAACTCGGTCAACTAGGTTAACAAGATCACCTAAGAAAAAAAATAAAGGAAATAAGGAATGTCTAGGAGGTCAACACGGTCAATTCGGCCAAAAAGTGTAAGTTGGCTCAAAAAGGCTAACAAGTCAAACTAAGTCAATTAAGAAAACAAGGTAAACAAGGTTAACTCAGTGAACTAGGTTAACAAATTCAACAAAACGAACAAGGTAAACAAGGTCAACTAGGTCAACAAGGTCAACTAGGCTAACACCAGTGATGGTTTTTTGTCCTAGCTTTTTCAGTTATTATTTTTGTTGACTATTGAGTTAACTATTAATTACAGCAATTACTTTAAAATTAGGTCAACGGGCTTAAATTAATTTTACAAAAAACATAGTTTTTCAGTCTTTAATCTAAATTTAAAATTGATTTTATGACTAAAGGCAAACCAAACGTAGCTACAACAGTGTGTTCACGTGTTCATTTAACAACTATTTTTTTTATGTCACGAAATAAGAATTGTTCCTAAATTACCATCTGAAGTTGATTTCTGCTTCAAATTTTTCATTTTCGAAATTCTGATTGGCTGATACGAGTGACGTCAGAATCTCGTGATTTGAGTGGTTACTTTATGGGGGGCATTTTTCAGTCCAACGAACAACTGTTGCAGCCACGTTGGGTTTATTTTTAGTTCATTCTTCAAATTATATTTATAATCGTTAAAAAATGGCTGATTTCAGTGATGAGAAAAAACGGAACTTTTTAAAGTTAAAAATAAATGTATGTAAAGTTTAATCCAAGTCAGCGTTGGTCATGTTTCATACTGTGATTTAAGTGGAAAAAATCGGCAGTCGATGAGACCATAAAAAGGAGTTATAGCTGTTTTTTTTTCAAAAAAATAAAATAATCACGCTTGGCCTACTGACTGTTTTAACTATTAATAAAAATTTTCTTTTCAAAAAAATCAGGTTTAACTTTTTTAAGATAACTATTAGGGAATATGCTTTAAACAAAAGTTAGTTGCTAATTAACTGGCAATGAAAATTGGTTTGAAGAAGAAAAGCTTTTTAAATATGTTACAATAATTTTAAATCATGTGCTAAATAGGTTGAAACAACTCCAGGATTTTGAAACTACAGGAACTTTCTGTGGATTGGATTACACAATATTTATTTCTTACAGAAATAACCAATAATGATTGAAACACTAAAAAAAAAATTTAATAGTTTTCAAAAGGATTGTTTCGAATTGTAAAAAATTATTTATAAAATATTTACTTATAATTTCCAAAACGAATCAAACTAGTGAAAAATTTTGCAGTTATAATGAAATAATAACGTCAAAATGTATAAAAACTCTGAACAAAAAGTTTAATAACAAATACTGATAACGTAATAAATAAACATCGCGCCACAATATTTGTCATGTGCTCTTTTCGGGTGCTTTCATTTCCGCCTAGGCGACGGGTGCTTTTTTCCGCCTTTGCCACGGGTGTTTTTTCACCATTAACTCATAATGAAGTTTCTGCTAAGACTGGAAAAATAATTTAACCAAGAGACTCAGCTGTGTTTGATTATATTTCATCATGTAATGCACCTAACCTCCGTACTATAAATATAGTATATAAATTCCGTAACATAAAGTGACAAAAAAACAAAATTTTTTGTTCAACAGATAAATTTTGTTTTCGAAGGTTAAGGTTATTCACACTTATGTACAACGCAGGATGCACAATGTCTGAAAATTCTAAAAGTTTGTTCACATACGTTGACAACTCTTCTGCCTTGAAAAATAAAACGACTTTAAATTTCAGTATACATAAAATTTAACACAAATTTTTGTTTTTTTTTTAAAATATAAAAGATAATTGTATGCAAAATAAATGAAAAAAGAAGAATTTAGCTCTATATTTGGCTTTTTTTTAGCTTTCTTGTCTTGTCTAATATTCAGAATTCATTATTCCAACCTTGTTTAATTTGAGTTTGTGTCACCTTGGATGCGCAGCAACGCCATTTTTGTTGGGTTTTGTTTTTAAATTAGAGAATTAAGCATTTTAAACCGTATTTAACGATAGTTTTAACCAAAATTTGTTTATTTGATACATTATGCATTGTGGGTAAGTGTTAATAGGTACCATATATTGTGAATTGTGCATTAAGCGTAAGTGTGAACGAGCTTTAATCAAGAATGTATTTTTATACCACCATTATAATATTATATTATGAGAATAAAACAACCAAAAACAAATTTACCTAGGTTTCCCATGCCTTGGCTTTGCTTTTCTTGGTTTACAATAGTCGATTCATTAAATGCAGCACGTTCTTGGGATATTTCTTGAAAAAGATTGAGTAATTGCCTATCGTTTTTTTGGGAAAATTCCTCGAAACTGTTAGATTTTGACAGCATTTCGATTTCACTGTTTTCTAAAGTACGACAAATAGCCTCAGGTTTAAAAAATTCTTATGAATAAAAAAATTATAAAATTTTCTCAAAATAAAATGCGGAAAACTTTACAAAAATCTTACGATTTGTTCAAAAGCCTACAAATTTTTTAATTAGAAGTTTTAACTATTTAAGTTAAAATCCCTTTAGTTCTGTAAATTGGCGAATATATTGACAGCTAAATCCAGCCCAGTGGCCTTTAAGATTTATTTTGGTTAAATTCTACCAATGTTGGTTTGTGCACTGAGACTTGACTCGTGCAGAACTATGAGAACTAAATCAATTTGAGTAAATAAACAAGCAACTAACAACTAAACCCAGCACCCAGCATTTTAACAAAAACTAAATTTTTAAAAAACGCTGTGATGAATTATTATGAGATGCAGATACACACATTCTGGTGTGTTAAACGTAAGGAGTGGTGGTGTGACAGGTAAAAGATGTGAAATTGATCTAAAAGCTAAGGCGGAGTGAAAGATGGAGTACGAAGAATACGTAAAGTTGGCTAACGGTAATTCCCATGGACCATGGACCAACATGGACCATGCTCATGAGGGGTGAAAGACTCAGTTTAACTATACAAAATAATAAAAAGTTGTTAGTGCACCTCAGGCTTAGGCTTAGCCTTAGCCTAAGCCGTTTAAAAGTTAAAACTAACAACTTTATACTGTTTTGTATTGTTACACTGAGTCTTTCACTCCTCATGGGCATGGTCCATGTTGGTCCATGGTTTATGGGAATTACCAGCCGTAAAGTTTAATTTGAACTACAATTGTTTTGTTTAGGAAATTTCAAATTTTTTTGTATTTCACCCCAAATAAAAAGCTACCCTACAAATTTTTATATAAAAACCACCCTATAAATATTTTTTTTCTTTTTGTTTGTGTACTTTGTACATTGATTTAGTATCATCTCGAAAATGAAAATATTTTGTTGATAAACTGACTAAATTTTTAAAAAAATTTTGGCAACATATTTATGTGCAGAAGATACGCTAAAAGTTCCTAGTAATATGCTATGTTTGCAGAGTGCAAACTACTTTAAATTAACGTCGTTTTAGCGATTACTTATTCGTGAGATAAAAATATATTGCTAATGTCGATATGAACGGCAAAGCACAGTAAATAATTCAGTGCCTAATTTTTTCGTCTTAAAAGTTTACATTCAAAGAAAAAAAGGAAAAACAAGTAGCTAATTAAAATATTTTTACAAAAACTTTGTACTTTGAACTTTTCAGACCTTTCATTCACTGTCCCACTCTGGATGGATAGCTCTTTAGTAAAAATAACGATGGTCAAAACCCTCCCATTTAAACGGAAATTGTTCAGTGTTAACAATCTTCACAGAGTTATGACGTTATAGAATCACTTTCAGCCAATTGGTGCCTGGGAAAAACTTGATCTTCAATAAACGTAGAGATCTCTAATGTTCAGCTTCTCCAACAGCCATTTCCACAGAGCAAAACATATATGACGTGATTACGAATACTATTTGACATTATAAGGGTCCTTAAAATCCTGACGTGATTATTAATGCATATGCTTGTAATGTTTTTAAATAAAAAAATTATTGAAAGTCCGCAAAACTCCTTTGCCTATTTGCGTTTGATTGGAGGGCTCTAATTTGAGGCTTCCAATAAAAGAACCCAATGGATTATCCTCGGTGTTG
Source organism: Microlaimidae sp. YZB2_3 (assembly GCA_030248175.1). Taxonomy (NCBI): domain Eukaryota; kingdom Metazoa; phylum Nematoda; class Chromadorea; order Desmodorida; family Microlaimidae; species Microlaimidae sp. YZB2_3. The sequence goes on along the minus strand of JASAMX010019677.1, from coordinate 28,881 downwards.
CTGGTTTGTAAAGGATTACAGTCTATCATGCTAGATCCAATCGATGGCGGCGTCTAAAGTGAATCAAATAATGATTTAATAAACAATATATATTCGTCGTTACTACGGCAAAATAAGCCACGGTTCGTGTAAGTATGTATGGCTGTGACTCATTTTAAATTTAAAACAAGACCTTATTAATTACAGAATGAGTCAAAGTCCTGTGCATTTTATAATGACGGTGGCTCATTTTTTCGTAGTAACGACGATATATGTGACGCAGTGGAAGAACGTAGTTCTTTCATGCCGAAGGTCTCTGGATCGAGTTCTGACTGAGACACGCTACATTGTGATAAATGCTCATTGTTTATTAATATTGGTATTATATGTGGTATTTCATTGCGCAGTTAGTTTGCGCATGTTGCGACTAACATAGACCTTGTGTATCCTGGTTTATTCAAAACAGCTAAAATATAACTAGGTGCAGCAACCGGCTAAAAAGTGGTGAAAATATTGCAGATATGTGCTCAATTTTTTAAAATGTTTCTGAGTAAAAGTAAATAAGCTCATGCTGTTGCGTTATGCGATCAGTTTGGTTTATCTTAGCTCATTTTAGCAAATTTTGAAGATTTCTTTCCAACAAAATTAAAATCCAAGATTTTTTTTAATAGTTCCAAAGTTTGGACAGCCCATATTTAAAAAAGCAGTCTTTATATAAAACATTTTAAAACCAAAAAGCTAAACTCAAGATAATAATTATAAACTTCAACTTTTAATGTGTTTAAAATTGTGTACGTTTTCCTGAACTCCAAACCCCGTATTTTTAACAACCGTGTTTGATATAATTTTTCAACTAGTCTGTAGACCTATTTAAATGAGCTCCCTACAAAAATATGCGCGCTCACTTGTCTGGTCCCAAACACTATATTTTAAAACGTACTCGCATACGAGGCAAGTTCTACCTTTCTGTCAGTGGTGTCCCCAGCTGGTCAGCTGTTCAGAAAATGTCGTTTTAAGATCAAAAAACGTTTCATTTGTTTATAAAAATTGTTTTGAAAAAGTTTTGTTTCAAGATTCAAAAAATTGGCTTAAATTTGGGTTTGGTATTTTTGTTTGCTTTGCATAAATCTATACCCATATTGGAAGCAATTTTTTTGTGTTAGTGTTTTTTTGTTTAAGCAGTGAAATAAAGTAAAAGGACGCACTCTGATTTTGCTTCAAATATAGTAGCGATTTCAAATTTATTTTATTTGTCAAATTTATTTAAATTTATCAACAAACAAAACATTAAACATTATTCACAAACTAAATAAAAAAACTTTTTAAGGCATAAACCAAACCTTGAAAGTAAATCCTAGCCCATCGAATCTTAATTCCTATAAAAAATTTTAAAACATTTATTAAATTGTATTAAAGTTAAACTAATATTCAATTGCTAAAAATGTAGTTTCATCGTGCGCTAGCCAACTGGGACTCACTTTTCACCGAAACTGGGTTTTACTTCAACACAAAATATATCAAAAACATAATACAAAATCAATTTAAGCCCGTTTGAACGAGAAGGTTTACTAGAGATAACTTGAAAGTGCGCGAATAGTGGCACTCTCTGCAGGTACAAATTGGCAGCCGCTTTGTACCTGCAGACTCACAGTTGAGATATACAATACACGCGGTGGTCTTTATTTAACAGAACAATAGCTGTACGAGAAATCTTAATAAAAAAAACCCGCAAACGATTAAAAAACCGCAATTTGTGCTATTGTGCATTATCACGGTTTACGGGCGACGCCCACTAACAACGGAAATAAATTACATACCTTTAATATGGGTTGGGCTCCCAACATAATAATGTATTTAGAAACCTACACAACACTCGACGCAATTTTTCTGTATCTTAAAAAATTTTTATTGAACAACCTCTTCCAAAACACCCCGGAAAACCCGTCGTCTTAATGTGCTGACCAATCAGAGAACACCACAGACAGAGAGAAAACTTGCCTTGTATGAGGGTAGGTTTCGGATTTTAGAGCGTCCGCGTTTCAAACACGAATTTTTCAAAGCACATGCAATTTTTTTCAAAAAATAAGTGCCAATTTACTCACTTAACGCAAAACAAACTAAATTATTCAGGTAACTCAAAGCAAATAATTAAGATTATTTTAAGTTTAATTAAATTAAAGTGAAATCAACAAAATTTTGCATGGAAAGCATGCAAAATATATAATTTGCATAAAATCGATTTATTTTTTTATTTGTAATATTATCAATACCATAATCTTGCCTACCGATTGCATCTTAGTATCGCCATCATCCAGTATATTTGGGCTTATTAATGTCTTTACCCTATAGTAATTTTGCAAGGCCGTGTCACCCACAGGGTTACTGCATTGTTTGTGAGAATCAACGGAATTTGATTGAATCGATTTGGTTTTTCTTGCTTTTATACTTTGTTCCGCTAACTCTAAATAAAATTAAAAAAACGTTTAATTTTAAAATCAAGTCATTCTTTTCTTACTAACTGCTATATTTGCTTGTATTAACTAGTTTTTTTTATACCGTAAAGCTATAATATTATTCATCAAAACACAAACCAGTTTCTTGCTCCTGTGAAATTTCGCAATGATCAGAGGCCTGATTTGGAATTTTTAAACACAAGCTAATAATAGATCATTGAGAATATAAATTTCTTCATATTCATATTTAAACAATTTTTTATAATTTATGGTTCGACATAAAAAATCGTTTTTGTGTCTAATGGCAGCAACGAAATAAACAAAATATATCGAAAAGTTTTAATAAAACTATAAACAAAATTTAAAAATAGAAACATTTTTAACAATAGTTAGTAACCCTTATGCAAGTAACGTCAATAATGGAACACACTGAAATCTAGGAGCTTATAATATTGATTATATTCTAATCGCTTTGTATGTAACCTTTAACTTCAGTGGATTCTACTCCTCACGCAGCAGTGTAAATTGCCTCATTTGCTTAAAGGTGTGGTACAGAGTCAGATTTTTTATCTTCGATATCAATGATTCTATTTTGAAAACTTTACCCCTGCATGCAATATCCCACAAAACTTTTTACGTCAAAATATCTTCATAGCGGTTGAAATATGGCCCTCCTTACCCCTGCATGCAATATCCCACAAAACTTTTTACGTCAAAATATCTTCATAGCGGTTGAAATATGGCCCTCCGAAATTGGGTTTTTTGGCGATTGTGTTTTTAAAAAATTGCTTAATAGTTGCAAAAATTTAAATTACAAATCATACATTTAAAAAAACAGCCACATTTTAGTTTCTTTGATATCAATGCAGTATATTGGGTTTTCCGTACAAAAAAAAACTGTTTTGGTCAAAAAAGTAAACTGTGGGAATTGATTTGACGTGGCCAACTTAAGCAGGCTAAAAATGCTTACTGAATACATTGTAATCGTCAAATTGCTAAAAATAGCACCACCAATAAATAACAATCATGTTACGACGTCTGCTCAGTGACTTAATTTTACAGTAAAAATTAATTGTAAATCTACAAACTCTTGCCTATTTGCTTTTTACTTGAGGACTCCAAATCGAGACTTCCATTAAGAGAATCAAATTCACCATTTGTTTCTAAAAAGTCGAGTTTGCTAGATCCAATCGATGACGGCGTCTAAAGCGAATAAAATCATGATAATCAACAATTATTATATTGGTTTTTTACCCAATTTTTCAGTTTCTGAGAAAAGTATATAGTTCGGAAATAAACCAAAATTACTAATAAAAATAATCATTTTTATCCAAATTTCTCAAATGCTGGAATTCTGAAACAATATTAAACCAATTTGAAGTATTTTTTGTGATTTTTAACCATTATGAGGCTACAATTTTGCGCAACTAAGGTTTTTCCTATATCTAAATTTGTTTTATCAAAAAAAAAACAAACCTTTTTTGTAAAGTTTTAATTTTATACATAAAGTTGCTCTAATTCTTAGAATAGATTTTGAATTATATGTAGTAGTTCTAAAGTCAAAAATCATTTTGTTTCGTGGCGAGGCCATCGACTCAAATTTTATTTTGCTAGCTAGGCCCATACATTTTTTTAGGACAGAAGTGTTTGCACATAATCAATGCAAATTTTCCTTGGCAGGGTCAATATTTTGCACAAAATTTCATTTTACTGTACATATTGGAAAGATTTTTGCACACAAATATTCTGCTTAAAAACCTATTCTGCTATGGATATGTTGTAAAAATCGATAAGGCGGGAAATTCTGCCCATTTGTTTGCACTTCGCGGCCATATTTGAATTTCGATATCTTTAACGTGGGAACAATCATTCAATGTTAAATTTGTTCCGCATACCAGTTGGTTTTAGTCTGCGATTAACTTTTTAATTGATCTAAAACTGATTTTAAAATATAATTTCTAAACTGTTTGAGCAGCATAAGATGTTACAAAATTTTTCTATTTGTATGTTACTTATTTTTAGCTTTTACCAGGCTATAGCTTTATTTTTATGTTACATATTTTTTTTGTTTTTACCTGTTAGATAGCTTTTTAAGAGTTAATTTTTTACAAAGCTATATTTAAAATGAAGTGACCCATATACTGTCGAACGTAGCCGTTTGTTGAATCTTAACAAAAACTTTACTCTTGCCGCACTCTCTTCCTTTATCCCATTATATTCTTTGTTCATATGTAATCAACAGTTTTAGAAATATCACCTTTTATAAAACGGTCAATAAAGGCATCTTAACGCATTTGGTATTTGAAAAACTGCTGCGTTGATAAACAAATTTTATTAAAAAACTGATTAAAGAAAAAAATGTAGTTTTGCTTTTATAGCTCTAAAATATTTGTTTGAGATAATAATTTTATCATTTTAATGAAATTTTTTGTTTTGTTTTTTTCCTTATTTTTAATAAAACGTAAAAAACAGAAAAGCGTACGGTAAAAATTTTGTGCATTTTAAATAATAGTAGGTGATGTCGGGTAAAATTTTTGTTTGCCAATTTTGGTATTCTGATTTTTGAAAAAATGGTATGAATTTCGAAAAAAAATTAAACTACCGATTTTTTTGTATTTTTTATGTTTTAAACATGTGGAATGCATTAAAAACAGTGGGACGGTATAGCATGGAGGGGGCACAGCCAAAGGAAATAGCACATCACCAAAAGCTGAGGGCAAGCACTAAAAGACACCTACCACACCTACCACACCTACTACACCGACCGACCTAAGCAACCTACGCAAAACCTCAAAATCAAACAAAACATTAAATTTAGCTTGATTTTAAGGTTTTGCTTAGGTTGCTTAGGGAAATTTTTAGTAACAAGAGGACTTTCACCCCTCGGTTGGTCCGTCGGTGTAGTAGGTGTAGTAGGTGTGGTAGGTGTCTTTTAGTGCTTGCCAAGCTGAGCAGGTTTTTCTGTAATTGCATAGGATTGTAACTTAAAATTTTTAATATCATGTGAGACATGTGTGAAATATTTGTTTGAGTTTGAAATGGTTTGTGTTATTCTTGTTCGAATATAATTGGAAATCAAAAGTGAAAAAAAAAATCGTTGCAAAACTAACTGGTTGCCTATGAGGTTAAATTTAAATGGCCGGGATGTGACAAAACATAATGGGCTGGTTCTTTGCAATACATACAAACTACATTGAATCATGCACAAACATATTACAAATTTGCACTTAGTGCTTAAAACTTGATAAGTTATAAATTAACAATTCTTGTAAAATAGTTTGCACCCTACAAATTTGTGAGTGTGAATAGTAAATGGCGCCATTAATATTGCCGATTTTCTTGCAGGCAATGCAATAACCATATCGCGTCGCCTTTGTGAATATTATTTTGCAGAATTTTTCTAAGAGAATGTCGGCTATAGATATATGATGATATCCATATGATCGTCTAAAACTATATCAACAAACACTGTTGTTTGTTGGTGTAGAGTTTTACTCAAGGCCCCACCCCTTCTAGAGGATTTTAGAGAGAAGATGTGAGTTTTACATCCTTATTTACGATAATATAAACGAAAATAATATGAAAAATCAAATAAATTAAACAACTAAGGTAAACTAAATACTTTAATAAATAAATAGTATACAAAGATAAAGAAAAATAAAAGTAAATAAAGGTAAATAAACGAACAAGGTACTTTTGTAGTTGAATATTCTGCTGAAGGATGTTAACGACCTATCTCGCATCAAGTCCGTAAGCCCGCGATTAGTAGGTCATCTTACCGCGAGTGGTAAGGTCTTAAAAAACAAGTGTTTTTGACCAAAATGTTATTTTTATTAATATTTTAGTTTGAGAGTTACGCCCACGGTAATTTAAAATGTATTATTTAGTTTTTATGTTTTGGAAGAAAAAGAAACGCTGCGCTTGTGAGCTAGACCGCAATGGTCACACGGTAATGCCTAGACCCCTCCCCACGGCAAGGACTATGTTTACAAGTCAAAGTGTAAAATAAAACTTAAATAACAGGTTTTGTAATCATTTGCAGCTTGGTTGAAAAAACCAGCTTCTTTCCAAAGGATTTCAAAGCTAAAAAGTAAGATATTAAAACAAAACAAAATCAAAACTTCGAATTTTCAACCTAAATAAGCAATACAAAACGTAAAATTTGCGCACAATGGATCAAATACATACAAGTATATATTTGACATATTATCAATCAATACCAATGGTGCTTACAGATTTTATCCTGGAATCTCTTTCATCCAGTATATTTGGGGTAATCAATGTCTTTATCCTATTAAAATTTTGCAAGGTCGTATGACGATCACCTATAGATTTTCTGCATTGCTTAGGAGAATCCATGGGATTAGACGAAACTGGGGTGATTTTACGTACATTTTTACATTGTTCCACTGCCTCTAAATAAAATAAAACATCTTTAAGTTTGTTTGTTTGTTTGTGTGGAAATCTCAAGTCCCCATATAAAATGGAAATTGCTGTTCATATCATCTTACACGGTTTACGGAAAAAAAGCACCCGTGGGTGGCAAAGGCGAAAAAAAAGCACCCGTGCACAAGGCGGAAAAAAGGCATCCGACAGGAGCGCGCAACAAATGTTATACAGCAGTGTTTATTTATTACGTTATCAGTATTATCTATAAAACTTTTTGCTTGTAGTTTTTGAAGATTTTAACGTTATTATTTTATTAATTTCTGCAATAATGTTCTAAAAACAATTAATACAGACTTTTCTGAAAACAGACGTTGTTTTACTATAATTGTAAATGGCCCTTACAACTACGGTTTTTTTCATGTAAGTTACATGTAAATTATTAAATTTTGCCAACGCTCGTTTGGTAGAATTTATGAATGCTGAATACAGTGACTGAAACTTTAAAAGGTTCTGCTGTTTCGCAATTTCAAACGATTTTAACGATTATTATATAATTTGGAAAACTACCTAATCATAAAATTAATCTTGTGTATGGATTGAAGATTAAATAAAAACTAAAAGTGTTTTGTCCAATTAATTTAAACGATTTGACCGAATTAAACGAGTTATTTCGTATTAATTATGTAGCATTGGACAAAAATAAAAATTAAAAGAAAAAAAAACTGAAACGAAAAGACTATCAACTGGTATTCATAAACCTTCGAACTGGGTCTATACGAGACTGGGTTTGTTTGTTTTAGCGGAAAAACTGAATCAAATCCAAAATTTTTATACCGTCCAAAAATATCAAAAAGGCATTTTTAAAACAAAAAAATCGTATATTTGTTTGTATTTCGCCTAAAACAGTTTTTGAATAAAATTTGTTAAAAAATTACGTAAAACGTATGTCAATGACGATATTAAATATTAGACCAGTCCAGTTTTGCCGCCAAAACAGACGAACCCAGTCCGAATGAACCCACTCCAAAGTTTTATGAATACCAGTGTATAATTTGAAATATGTTAAAAACCAACACCAATATAAACTAAGAGAAGCTGCTAAATTTTACAAATTAAATTAAAGGGTGTGTAAAAAATTGCTCAAATATTTTATACTACTGTGAATACTAATATAAAAATCGCATATTTAAAGTTCATGGAAATTCGAAGCTAGAACAGATTGCTTGTCAGTTATTAGCATTTATTATCCAGCGCAATAAGCACAATTGATTAAAATCAATTTGATTTGATTTTTCATTTATTTACTTTGCAACTACTTTTAAATTAATTTTTTTGTTATAAACTATTAACCGGTACTCTACATGCCCCTGTGCTATGCGTTCTAGAACTGTTCGGAACAGTTCTAGAACCTGTTCCGAACAGTTCTAGAACAGTTCTAGGACTGATTTGCAGTTCTCAAAATCAAAAAATAAATAAAACTCCGCAAATGATATTTAAACACATAAAACAACGGAAATACACAATAAAATCACGTGATAAGTGTTGGAAAATGTTTCGGTGACTTTTATAATGCACCAAAGTACAACTTCGGCATTTTCAAATGCCAAATTTCTCACAAATTTGGGCAAACTGGAAAGTACACCGACACCGTCCGAACAGTTCCGAACTTAGAACTGTTCCGAACAGTTCTAAAACGAGTTAGAACTTCCGAGTTAGAACTGTTCCGAACAGTTCTAAAACTGTTCGGAACAGTTCTAGAACCTGTTCCGAACAGTTCTAGAACTGGACCGGTTGAGTACGGGTTAATGCACGCTACTGAATATTTTAAGTTAGCTTTCATAATAACTTATAACCTAATACTTATAAGTTATAACACAATAATTTCATACTTTATAACGTAATAAATAAACGTCACTGTACGATATTTGTCATGCACTCCTTTCGGGTGCTTTTTTTCCGCCTTGCGCACGGGTGCTTTTTTCCGCCTTTGCTACGGTGCTTTTTTTCCGCCACCCTCTTACACAATATTAGAACTCACTACTATAGGACAGTGCAGCATGATATGACTAAGGACAACCTTGTTAAAGGATACGTTATGATTATTATTGTAACTACTAAAATAAATTCTAGATTATGTTTTTCTGTCTTGAGCATCTTGATTGAGTGATTGTCTTGATCATTTTTATTGCTTCTGTGTTCTTCGATCAGAATTTTATTCTACAAACCAATCCAATTCTAATGTAATCCTATTTCACGCACTATTTGCATAAAATATGTGGTAAGTTTAAAAACATTATTATGTGTAATTTCTATAAAAACTAACTTGTTATATTTTTATTTGTAAAATAAGTGAAATAAATAATTTATTTTTTAAAATAAATAATTAATTGCAAAAAAATGATGTGAACTTGCGACAAAATTTGAACTTCAAAACATTTATATCCCAATAACAATATGGCAAAACTCATTATACCTCCTTTATTTCGATGTGTAACTTAATTTTTTTTGCTATCAGTTAAACTTATTAAAAAATGATGTTTATGAATGACGCAATTGGCCCATAGACATAGGGTACAAAAAAACCTTGTCTTTGAAAAAAATCAAATTTTCTTTATTAAACTTAAATAAAAAAAACGCCTCTTGTGTTGCTTGCTATTGAAGCAAGTTTTTCCGAATATTTCCTAAAATTCTAACCAGACTTCACTTGCTACTGGCTTATTTTTGTGTAAAGTTTTGAATTCAGCCAGTTTTTTTGTTTTTCAATTTTCGCCAAAAATTGTTCAACCATTGATTTTGAGTTTTAGAAATGCAAGTATGCTACTTAATCGATGTATCAGGTACAACCGGGAAAAATTCCATTACACCAAAATTACTTTCCAACAGTTAACAAAATTTTAGTAATAATACCGCTTGTTTAAAATGAATTTTTGTGTTTTTATGCAGCAATCTTTAAAATAAAGCATTTTTTACGGGATGAATGTTAATAAAACTTAACACAAACCACATTAGGGTACGTTTACTTAGGTTTTAAATTTTGGTTTTATTTCGCGCTTTTAATACTTCCATCCTATTTAAAAAATATATTTTTATTGTGGTTTTACATTTGGTGTGTTTTTTATTTGATGTTATCCTGGTATTTTGTTGTCTTGTTATGTTTCGCTATTTTTTGTTGTCATCTGATTAAAATGGTATTGCATGGTATTTTTGGTACTGTGACGTGGTTTTTATTAAGTTTTATTTTTGTTTGTCCAATAAAAATGCTTTAATTGAAAAAGTGGTGTAAAAAAATAACATTCATTTTGGAACCCTTTGCGATTGTTGTCCCGGCGCGAACGCGGGGTGTTATCGCATGTTGCTGCTCAGTGTATAAGCGGGTAGCCGCCGGGGTTAGGCTTTCCTTGAGTACGAAAATTTTATTGTGAGTTTAGTAAATTTAAGTGCTCACATTTACAGAATGTGGTTATAGTAGTGAGTACTTATACATAGTAAAGAACCTTTGAGTACTTGGAGGCCGCCCAGGAGAAGGGGGAGGCGATACGCAACAAGTTATCATCGAGAAGCACTGACGTAATACTCCGTTTGCGTTTCAAAGGCGCTTTACGGCCTTAAAATTGGCAAAGGATTAATAAACCCAGAGGCACTTTTTTTCGCTAGGTCATATGGAATAGCCATCGCCAGCCCGCTTCAGCTATTAAAAAATATATTTTTGATTTTACTACTATTAAAAAGCGTTTCACGCAACGCATTTTCGGGTTTTATGTAATATAATTTTTTATAACGCAATAAACGAGAATGACCATGATAGGCATCTACATATAATATATGAAACATCTCACCTGAACGGTTGTATTAATCATATGATCACCAAGTGCGCTTTGCTTTGGTGAACAAAATTTTTGACTTTTATATTAATATTTCGACTTTCAGGCGAAATGATCAATTTTAAAATTCCTATTTATTAAGATGGCTTTTGTAGCCAAACAAAATTTAAAAAAAAAACACTGCGTGTATATAAACATTAAAAGTATCAAATAAAATATTTACCTGTTACAAAAAAATGTTCCTTGATGGGAATAAAAACTGTGTTGTAAATTTGTTTTGCTCCTTGAATCGACGGAAATTGCAAATAAACAAAAAATAAAAATTTTATTAACCAATAAATTCGGATTGTTTCATTCATTTTACGACCCCAAATATCGAAAATTGATAAAAAACCGAAAATTGCCCAGTACGAAAACCATTGAGAAACTGTCAAAATATCTAAAATATTTAAAAAAATTTATATTTATTAATTAAATTAATGCTCTGTTTTATCTAATGTTGTTTGTGATATAAATTGATGTTTCAAATATTATTAAATAAAGATGAGTAAGGCGATATTAAAATTTAAGTTTAGAAAAACTAAGGAATCCTCTTAGAGATAGGATACTATCAAATAAGATGCTCTGGAGCTCCGGAACTCGATGATTTTGCCCCTTTTATGAGTAATCTAAAGCTAATTTAACATAAGAATATGTGTTATTTTAGCGGGATTAACGGCGTTTTTTATAAATCCCGGGGTCGCATTCTGACGCGCGGTTAAAAGCTATCCCGGTGGATAACTTTTTTTACGTGATTAAGAATGCGAGTGAAAAATCAATTTTACCTAGGTTAACACCGGAGTAAATTTTTTCTCTTGTTTTAAGGATAAAAATTTATCCAACTCGAGAGGTGGGTAAATAATTTCTCCCGTTGAATTAATTTAATAAAAAATAAAATACGCACATTGACTATTTTTTTTATTTTGCGCGAGATGGTTTTACGGCGCGAAAAAAAAAATTAAAAAAAAATCATTGCATTCATTTTTACTCCCATATGCGGCAGTTTTATTGGTTTACAATATATATTTATTTTTTTTTAATTTTTATGGGAATGGATTTATCGGGGTAAATATAAGTGTTTCTTCAGAATGCGACCCTTGAAGTAAATTTAATTTTTAAAAAATTCGAAATATAATAATAATTTTTTATTCATTATTGATATGAGTTAAAAAATTAAAATCAACGGCACTGTAGAAGCGGCAGAGCGGTCGCGATAGCCGCCTGCCGCGCAAAAAAATTATAAAGAAAATTAAAATAAGCAATAACAGAAATACGCAGGGTATTTTTTTCTTTTTTTTAATTTTAACCATTTCAAGCATTTGGAAATGGATTTGAAATGAGCCGCTGGCATTAATCCAACAATATTCAGTGTTTAAGTAATAACGCTTCCTGATGGCATTCGATTTTAACAAAAAAAAAATAGGGCGGAGCTTTGACAGATGCTTCGGTGACTGATTTTAGCAGTCACCGAAGCTTTTGCACCTTGCCTGATTTTATAATGAATTCCGCGTGGGTGTGCAAAACTTTCGTCTTTATTTACGTCTTTTAACATCTTGTTTTCAAATAATTTGTCTTTTGGGTGCAGTTTTATGAACGTACTTTTAAAAAATGAGTTTTTTACCCAAACAAAGATTATCGCGCGAATAAAAACATTGTCAACATAAAATTAACTTGATTTTTAGGTTTCGCTCAAACTAAGGAAAAGTTTAGTATTTATTATTTAATTAAAGATCAAACCATTAAATAAAAATATACTATGATAAAGTTGTGTTTGATTTTTAGTTTTACTTAGGCACAGGAAAAAGTAAGGTTATTTGAATTCGCGGTTTCAGTCACAAAATATTTGTTTTCAAACCAACAAAGACGCCTTTTCTTGTCCAAATTGTAACCAAAAGAAATACCGAAAAATTCTACTTTTAAAAAGTACATTCACACAATCGCACCCTAAAGACAAGTTTACCAAAGACAAATTGTTGAAGTCGAGATGTTTAAAGTCGAAATAAAAAGACGGAACTTCCACTATTAGGAGCCCTCTTATCAAAACCACCATTTGTGGTATTTAGAACACCACAAATTATTTATATAGCCAATAAAAATTATACACCTTCTTCTTTTCCGTAATTTGAAAATCGGTAGACGCACTCATAAAGCGAAATTAACTAAGGATTAACCAAAGATTAAGTATGGACGTCTTTTTTTCATGGACAAGGAGAGAATCGGATTAAAAAACTGATAAAAAATGACTTTAAACGCGGTTTTTGGACTTTTTGTCATATTTTATGACTTGAAAACTATATACTGTTTTAACTAAAGTATTTTTATATAAATAATTGTCAAATTTTAAGTATATTTGAAAAAAAGTTAAATACATGATTATTGTTAATTTCTAATTTCGAAATAAAAAAAAATTAAATTAAAAAAAAAACGAATTTTATTTCGATTTTTCATTAAAAATTTAATTCCTCTGTATGTTTTTTACGTTATATAGGCAAATAAAATCTAGCTGACCGCGATATTTGCAGTATTGAATCGAATATTTAACAACAAAACCATTCAAAATTTTTCACTAAAGTGAATTAATAACACAGATTAAAAACTGTATTTTAATAATTATTTATTAAATTACTTAATTTGTAACCTAAATAAAAATTTTTTACGGGCTAAAATTAGTTAATTTTTGTATATTTTGTGAAAAGGTGGAATTAAAAAAAATTCTGCGTTCCTATTTGTTTTTTTTTTTAAATTACCGTCATTACCGCACAATTTTAATTGGTCCCCTCATGTTTGCATTCTAATTTTCAGCGTCAGCCAGATATAATTCAACCATAAATTTATTGTACATTATTATTCATTATTTAAAGGAATTGAGTCTTTTATCAATTTATATTATATTATGTGAGCCAATGCAAAACTCAATCAACAATCGTTGGTTAATCCTTGGTTAATCGCGCTTTATGAGTGCGGCTGCAGTAGCCATTAAAAATAGAGCTGCTGAATTCTCTCAAAAACTATCATCAAAGATGGATAATACGATTATCCGGGACAAAGGTGTGACACTCGTGTTTAACAAACGCGGCCATGCGAAAAACAACCAGCGGGAGGACGAGTGTCATCGTGACGGATGTGTGTCATCGTGACGGACGGGTGCCACGATAAATGGTTTAAAAACCATGTTTCGAAAAATCTTTATTTAATCTTCTTGGCTGGCTTCCGAACACTTAGCTTAGCATTCTCATAAATTAATTATATTTATTTTAATTTTTAAATATAATGCATAAATAAAAAGAATCATATGCTTTACAGTGAGAGCATAAGCATAAGCAGAACATAAGACAATAAAAACAGATGCTGCGTGAAAACCAGAATAAATAACACAAATATACTATTATGCGGTATAAAATTACATTTATACAAATTTAACCAATTTAAATAAGGGCAAATGTAACATCTGTTAATATGAAAAAACCGCGAAAACAAACTAAGAAGATACATTTGTATTAATTTGTCATAAAATAAATTAAAAAATATGCCCACAATTACTTAAAAGGACTATTTGTTTAAAAAAAACAACCAGGAACAAATAATTAGTTTAAAAATGATAGGTGAAAGCAACAGAATCTGACAGGCAAATGTGCACAATTGTAGTTTCTTTAAAATAATAATTTTTAATTTTCATTCGGTTTTTTTTTTTCATGTAAACAGATAAAGAAATGAAATTAAACATTTATGTTTATGTTAGAAATATTCCTAGACGAGAAAAAACACGACTACTGAGGGGTTCAAACTTAGGATCCTCAAATGCGTATCCAAAGACCATCTATTGCGCTATCGTAATTATGACAGAATTTGTAACTATGACAGAATTTGTAATTATGACAGAATTTGTAATTATGACAGAATTTGTAATTATGACAGAATTCCGCGTTCGTTAAACACGAGTGTCACACCTTTGTCCCGGATAATCGTATTATCCACCTTTGATATCATATATGAAAGTCAACCTGGAAAAACGCTTTTCAGTTTGATCTTTCATTTTGTATTGTACAAATAAGTGTATAAGGATAAGTCTAGGTGTAAAGATTTGTGTAAGTGTAAGGATTTTGTGTAATTGTAAAGATTTGTATGTGTACAAGTTTGTACTATTATAATTAAGTATAAAATATATATTACCTGGATGTTCAATGCTGACTAAAGAAGCATAGGTTGGATATAAAACACCGAGAAAATTGCATATAAATTCAGCTGTGTAAGTGCATATTAAAAGTGGAAACAATACTCCTAAAAAATACAAAGATATAGACTAAAAATGTTCGGTGTTTTTAATTTGAATGCACAATGCAGACATTAAAACACTAACTGCTTCCCAACATATTTAATTTTGTAAAACATATCATTCATCACTTGTGCCCTGTTTTTGGGTTATCCATTACAACAAAAAAAATTTGCATAGGGGGCAGTGCGCAGCGATGATGACAGACCAGACCCCCCCCCCCCAAATGGTACAGGGAACCACAAACTATAATGGAAAGTAATTTTTATAGCAGAGTTGAGCCGGCTATGAATACTTCATATTACCGCGTAAAACTCTGTACCAGCAACGATGCTGGTACAGGGTTTTTAGTCAATGTCCCAACCTCCAATAAAGGATTTTTGGGATTGGTGTGAGGTGAGATTTGTTTTCAAAAAAATATAACAAAATAATAAACTAACAAAACTAAACAAAAATAAAATAAAACTTAAAATAAAATAAAATTATATATAGTCAAAGTCAAAGTTTATTAGATCAATCAACACAAAAGTAAATATCATTGCGAACCGATTACTGTCGCGCATATTACAAAACGGTGACTTGGTTTATCTAAATTTTGGTTCAAAGGCTTGTCTTTAAGCGCTAAAATGAACCAAAGATTAAAACATACTCTTAAATGCTCTAAGTGAGGTTGCTTTTACTTGCTTCTGTGTTAAATTGTTCCATTTACAAACTACCCTATTACAAAAGAAAAACTTTCTGACATTAATCCTACTTTTTTGAACTTTTCATTTTAATGTATGTCCTTTGGTGTTATTATAATTTAAAGAAAAAAAAATTGTAGCAATGATGTTTGTTTTTTCATGTAAAATTTTATAACATTCACAAAGATCAAAAATATTGCGTCGCTCCTAAAGACTTTTTAAATTTAGAAATTTCAATCGTTCATCATAGGTAGCATATCTTAACCACATCTTTTATAAAGTTTTTTTGTGAATTTTTTTGTACAGTTTCAATTAAACAAATGTCTTTTTGTTGATATGGATTCCAGATAACACTTGCGTATTCAATAATTGGTCTGACATATGCTATGTATGCACGCAAAAGGTTATTAATGGAGTTAGAATTAAAAGTTCTAAAAATCAGTGATAAAATTTTGAAAGCTTTTTTAGTGATAATTTTGCAATGATCTCCAAATTTTAAATTTTCTGTCAGGTTTACTCCCAAGTCTTTCACTAGATTTGTTTTTTTAAGTAAATTACCTCCTATACTATAATTAAATTTATGTTTTTTATCCTTTGTACCTATATAAAGAACTTCACATTTATGTTCGGCCAGAGTTAATTGCCCATTTCGTGACCATTTAAATATTCTGTAGGCACCTTGCACTGGAATTCGGTTTATACATGAAGTATGCAATATACATAAGTGTCACCATAATGGATAGTTACCGTATCTGCTACTTATTTTTTGTAGTATGCAGATCAACCCTCGAAAGCGCGCGAAATTTCAGTCGATCGGTTGGATCAAACGATCGGTTGATCTGCATACTACGAAAAATAAGTAGGAGATAGGTAATTATCCATTATGGTGACACTTATGTATATCGCATACTTCATGTATAAACCGAGTTCCAGTGCAAGGTGCCTATACAAATCACTTTGTAATTGTTTAGCTTTCACGGTTTTGTTATCAGAAGAAAAATTAATATAAATCTTCGCATCGTCGGCAAAAAGTTTAATTTCAGAGAAATAAATTTCGTTCACTAAATCATTTATGAAAATTAAAAACAAAAAAGGCCCTAGTACCGATCCCTGAGGAACGGAACTCTTGACCAAATATGATGAGGAAGCTGAGTTATTTACAAAAACTTTGAAGGTTCTACCAGTTAAAAAGGCTTGAATCCAAGTTAAAAATTTTCCCATTACTCCTAGTTTCTCTAATTTGTACAACAATTTTTGATGTGACACCTTATCAAACGCTCTCGCAAAATCTAAATATACAACATCAATAAATTGTTTGTTTTTCATAGACAGCGTCCAGTCATTTAGAGTTTCAAGTAATTGTGTTACCGTTGAACTTTTGTCTTTAAAACCGTGTTGCCACCTAGACAAGAAATTGGTAAAAAAAGCCAAAAGTTTGTCTTTAACAAACTTTTCCATAGTTTTGCAAACAAATGACGTTAAAGACACAGGTCGGTAGTTTGATTTGTCACTTTTTTATCCTTTTTTAAAAATTGGTATTACAAACGCAATTTTCCAATCATCTGGTAATGCCCCCGAGTCAAATGATTTTCTATAGATTTTAGATAAAGGCTCCGCTTTAACAGAAGCTATTTTTTTTTTCAAAAAACCAGCTGGTAGGTCATCAGGCGATTTTGAAAATTTTTAAGGTAATTTTTTGATAGCATTTCTTACATTTTTAACACTAAAAAACATGTCATTCAGAACGCCTATTTTATTAACATTAAATTCAGGAAGATTTCCATCATCATTAATAAAAACCGAGCTAAAGTATTGCGCAAATATTTCGGATTTTTCGTTGTCCTGTGTTACAAAACTACCATCATCTGTGATCTGTCTCTAGAGGTGGTATAATTCCTTTAGTTTTAATTTTTTTATTAACAAATTGATAAAAACTTTTTAAATCCTTTTTACTTAATATATTATGCTCTAGGTCCTCATTATAAGCTTTAACTAGTTTTTGGTAATTATTGCACAATTCCTTGTATTTTTTTGTGTTTTTTGTCCTTTTTTTAACTCCCTCCGGTATTTCTTTTTTTATTTTGCAGTTTTTTTAACTTTTAGTGGGTATTTATGAAAATACTTAAAATTGCTTATTTTTATATATGGTACATGATTTTTAATTCCTTCATTAATTACAGCCTTAAAATACTGCCATAATTCTTCAACATTGGAGCAATTTTCAAATAGACGATCCCAATCCACAGCCGAGAAAAATAAATTCAAGATTTCATAGTCCGCTTTTGAAAAATCTGGTACCAACTTTTCAGTTTGATTTTTATTATCAGAAAAAATATTAGAATTAACGGAAAATTTAATAGAATAATGATCGGAAGTAGAAAAGCCAGATAAAACTTCAATATTCTGAAATATTTCGGCATCATTGAATAAAACGAGATCTAAGAAGTTGCTGTTTCTTGTGGGTTCTTTGACCAGCTGAGTTAATGCTATCTCACTAAAAAAAGAGTACCATTCCTTTTCATTTTGATGATTTGATGTAATTTCAAAAGAATCCCATGAAATCTCCTGCAAGTATCAAAGTTCCCTGAAAATTGTCAGTTATATCGCGTAGTGCATTAAAAATATTTAAATCCTCTGTTTTATTGGTTTGTGGTTTTCTATATAAACAAATGATTCTGATTTTAGATTTATTGTATGTTTTTATATCAATAACTACGACTTCAATATTTTTATATCTTTCATTAATGTTTATACTTATCGAGTTCAATTCTCGTTTAGCAAGTATACATACGCCCCCTTCTTCTTGGTTTTTACGGTCACATCTGAAAATATCATAATTATATATATATAAATATATATATATATTTTTTTATAGCTGAAGCGGGCCGGCGATGGATATTCCATATTGCCGCCTAATACCCTATATCAGCACTGTTGTTGATGTAGAATTTTAGTCAAGGCCCCACCCCTATCAGACGATTTTAGGGAGCAGATGTGAGTTTTACATTTTGTATGAGAATAATATATAATAATAATATTGAAAAGGAAATAACCAAAAAACAACATTGTAACCGAAGGTAAATTAAATAATATGATAGTTAGATAGCATAAAAAGATCAAAGAAATAGAGGTAAAAGACATAGATATAAGTGTAAAATAAGATAGGATAGTGTAAGATAATTTATTTAAAAATATTGACCCACTACTGTTATATTTAGTGTTATTGGTTTTAAAAAATGTAACCATAAAATTTCGAAAAATTTAAATGTGTGGAACCAGAAAATGTAAATTATTAATGAATGAATTAAAAAAACATCTAAATGTAAAAATAAAATTTTATATTTGTTTTTATAGCCTCATTGAGACGTCTATGGGTGCCTAAACTCAATTTGACCAGCTAAAACGTTATATCAATTATTATCAACACTGTTGCTGGGATAGATATTACCATTAAATTTAGTCAGGTGTTTCAATTTTTCTTAAATAGTAAGAAAAATTTGTTTGAAACAGTGTAACTTTAAAAAAATCATCTTGCTACATCTTTTATAAATAAAATGTGTATATTTTGCTTTGTACACTATCTTACCCAAAGAACAATAGACGATAGCTTCTTTTGAAAATTTAGTCTTTTCTGTTAATTTTCTCATAATCGACCCATTCAAACTTTCGTCATCTATAATTTTATTCAAAAACGCCGCCATTCTAAATAATTCGTCTCAACAACCACAACCGCACAGTAAAAAAAATACAAATAAAAATAAAAACTTATTAAGAAGGACAAATATGGGATGCCGAAAACTCAGCTGCATGTGTCCACCAAAATTAAACAATGCCGCAGTAAATTTTGTAATATTAAGAATAGAATAATAATAGAATATTTTTTATTCAAAAGGTACTACACGTTATAAATATAACACGACATTTGAATATAAAATTTTAAAATAATATTAAAGAACATAAATAAAAAAACATGAAGATATAGAAGCACAGGGCAAGAGTTTAAATGCAGTTACTCATTTAACGAGTATATAAAGTACTTAATAAAAAATGAAGGTTCTTCAGTTTCCCTAATTTTTTTAGAAAAACTTTAATGGATTTTGAATTTTTTATTTCGCCGTCAAGATCTATTCCAAACATTAATAACACTATTTGAGAAAAAAATATTTTTTCGTGTATCAATTTTAAAGTTTTCTTGTTTAAGAAGCTTGAAACCTTTTGTTTATGTACGAAATGTATTATCGATTACAAAAAAATCAGTTGATGGCACATCGAAAATTTTTTTCCATGAGTTAAAGGCGCACACGAGATCATTAATAAGCCTACGTTTTTTTCAATTGTTTTTTAAGATTTAGCTTATTTAAACGGTCAAAATAATGGTTAAAAGAAATTCCGCATCGTTTAAATAGACGTTTGGTAAAGTTTTTTTGGTATTTTTTCGACATATAATTTTATCTTTGTGCAAAATAAGAATTCCAAACTGGCGTTTCATATTCCAAAAGCGGGCGGATGAAAATGTAGTATAAGCTTTTATCAGTAAATTTGTATTTTTTGTTATAAACGCGCGAAATAAAAGAGAAACTTCTTGAAGCTGCTTTTTGAGTTATATTTTTACAATGGCGCGTAAATTTCGAATCGTCCGAAATTGTAATGCCTAAGTCTTTGACATGATTAACACGACTAATTGAGTTTGTCTTTCGAAAATAATAATAAGTTTTAAATTTTAGTTCCAAAAGAAATAACTGAACATTTTTCAAAGGCAATCCTAACTGGCAAAAAGCAAAAATGTTTGCGGATTTACACCAAAATTTATAGTTCCTTTTGTCCTTTAATACGGTTCTAGGTTGGGACAATCCCTTAACAATTTTTTGTAAATGGTCAGACGACTGGCAGTGAGGATTGCTTCTGAAAAATGTTCAGTTATTTCTTTTAGGAACTAAAATTAAAACTGATTATTATTTGGAGACAAACTCATTAGTCGTGTTAATCATGTCAAAGACTTAGGATTAGAATTTTGAATTATTTGAAATTTACGCGCCATTGTAAAAATATAACCAAAAAGCAGCTTCTAAGTTTCTCTTTATTTCGGTGTAATTTTAGAACAAAAAATACAAATTTACTGAGTAAAGCTTATACTACATACATCCGCCCGCTTCTGGAATATGAAACGCCAGTTTGGAATTCTTATTTGCACAAAGTAAAAGTTATTGTCGAAAAATTCAAACTTTACCAAACGTCTATGAAAACGTTGCGGAATTTCTTTTAACCATTATTTTGACTGTTTAAATAAGCTAAAATTGAAACACTTGAAAATGTAGGCTTATTAATGATCTCGTGTGCGCCTTTAAAATCATAAAAAATTCTTCTGATGTGCCATCAACTTATTTTTTGTAATCGATAATACATTTCGTACAAGAACAAAAAGGTTTCAAGCTTCTTAAACAAGAAAACTTTAAAAATTGATAATATGAAAATATTTTTCTCAAATCGTGTTATTAATGTTTGGAATGATCTTGACGGCGAAAATAAAAAATTCAAAATCCATTAAAGTTTTTCGTGAAAAATTAGGAAAACTGAAGACTTCATTTTTTTAGAATTACTTAATATATTTGTCAAATGAATAACTGCGTTGTGCTCTTGCTCTGTGCTTCTATATTCTTACGTTTTTCTATTATGTTTTTTAATATTATTTTAAAATTTATATTCAATGTCAGTGTTCTATATTTATAACGTGTAGTACCTTTTGAATAAATATTCTAATTCAGATTCTATTCCTTGAAATACCAAAATTTGACTGCGGCATTGCTCGTTTCAATTCTGGTGGACACAGGCACGAGTTTTCGGCATCCCATATTTGTCCCTTTTGAAGAAAACGCTCTTCATTTTTATTTATTTTTTTACTGTGGCGGAGCAAATAATACGTAACTGAACGAGAGACTGCACATGAAACATTTACCGCTTTGGTACAGTAAAAATAAGAAAGGTCATGAAGAAGGACAAGACGGGCTGAGCTCAAGCGCCGTTCACTTGAAAAAGTCAACAATTGTGGATAAATTTTAGAGAGAGAGAATATTGTATTTTGAAAAGGTACTATGTTATAAATATAAAACAATAACATTTAATAAAAATTTTAAAAATAATAATATCAAAGAGCATAATAAAAATAGCAGTATAAATATATGTATGAGCAATAGGCATTATTCATTTAACTTAGTATATTGAAATGTTTAATCAAAAATGAACTTCAGTTTCTTAATTTTCAGGTAAGCTTAATGGATTTTGAATTTTTTATGTCGCTAGTTATTATTTCCAAACATTAATAACACTATTTTAGAAAATATATTTCGCGTATCAATTTTAAAGTTTTCTCGTTTAAGAAGCTTGAAACCTTTTGTTCTTGTACGAAATGTATTATCGATTACAAAAAAAATAAATCATCTATGGCACATCAGAAATTTTTTTTCACGACTTTAAGGCGCATACGAGATCACTTAATAAGCCTACGTTCTCCAAGCGTTTCAAAGTATTTAGCTTACGTAAACGGTCACAATGGTTAAAGAAATTCGCGGAATGTTTACATAGACGTTTGGTAATGTTTTTTAAATTTTTTTTCAGATAATTTTATCTTTGTGCAAATAAGATTTCCAAACTGTAATTTTTCATATTCAAAAGCGGGCGGATGTATGTAGTATAAGCTTTTATTAGTAAATTTGTATTTTTTGTTAAACGCGCGAAATAAAAGAGAAACTTTAGTAGCTGCTTTTTGAGTTATATTTTTACAATGGCGCGTAAATTTCAAACCGTCCTAGTTTTAATGCCTAAGTTTTTGACACGATGAACACGACTAACGAGTTTGTCTCCAAAATAATAATCAGTTTTAATTTTAGTTTTCAAAAAGAAATAACTGAACATTTTTCAAAGGCAATCCTAAGCTGCCAGTCGTCTGACCATTTACAAAAATTCGTTAAGGGATTGTTGGAGGCTGGAACCGTATAAAGGACAAAAGGAACTATAAATTTTGGTGCACCGCAAACATTGCTTTGCAGCTTTAGGATTGCCTTTGAAAAATGTTCAGTTATTTCTTTTAGAACTATAATTAAAACTGATTATTATTTTGGAGACAAACTCATTAGTCGTGTTAATCATGTCAAAGACTTAGGCATTACAATTTCGGACGATTTGAAATTTACGCGCCATTGTAAAAATATAACTCAAAAAGCAGCTTCTAAAGTTTCTCTTTTATTTCGCGCGTTTAGAACTAAAAATACAAATTTACTAATAAAAGCTTATACTACATACATCCGCCCGCTTTTGGAATATGAAACGCCAGTTTGGAATTCTTATTTGCACAAAGATAAAATTATTGTCGAAAAAATTCAAAAAAACTTTACCAAACGTCTATGTAAACGTTGCGGAATTCCTTTTAACCATTATTTTGACCGTTTAAATCAGCTAAATCTTGACACGCTTAAAAAACGTAGGCTTTTTAATGATCCCGTGTGTGCCTTTAAAATTATTTAAAAAATGTGTGATGTTCCATCGAACATCTTTTTTGTAATCGATAAAACATTTCGTACATAAACAATAGGTTCAAGCCTCTTAAACAAGAAAACTTTAAAATTCATGCAAGAAAATATGTTTTTCTTAAATCTTGTTATTAATGTTTGTAATGATCTTGACGGCGAAATAAAAAATTCAAAATCCATTAAAGTTTTTCGTGAAAAAATTAGGAAACTGAAGACTTCATTTTTTAGTAATTACTTAATATACTCGTTAAATGAATAACTGCGTTGTGCTCTTGCCCTGTGCTTCTATATCTTCATGTTTTTTTTATTATGTTCTTTAATATTATTTTAAAATTTATATTCAATGTCAGTGTTCTATATTTATAACGTGTAGTACCTTTTGAATAAAAATATTCTATTCTATTCTATTCTTAATATTACAAAATTTACTGCGGCATTGTTTAATTTTGGTGGACACAGGCAGCTGAGTTTTCGGCATCCCATATTTGTCCTTCTTAATAAGTTTTTATTTTTATTTGTATTTTTTTTACTGTGCGGTTGTGGTTGTTGAGACGAATTATTTAGAATGGAAGCGGTGTTTGAATAAAATTATAGATGACGAAAGTTTGAATGGGTCGATTATGAAGAAAGATGACAGAAAAGACTAAATTTTTAAAAGAACCTATCGTTTATTGTTTTTTTTGTAAGATAGCTAACAAAGCAAAATATACACATTTTATTGATAAAAAAGATGTAGCAAGATGATTTTAAAGTTACACTGTTTCAAACAAATTTTTATTACTATTTAAGAAAAATTGAAACACCTGACTAAATTTAATGGTAATATCTATCCCAGCAACAGTGTTGATAATAATTGATATTACGTTTTAGCTGGTCAAATTGAACTCAGTAATTTATAGACGTCTCAATGAGGTTATAATTTCAAATATAAAATTTTATTTTTACATTTAGATGTTTTTTTAATTCATTTATTTATAATTTGTTACATTTTCTGGTTCAACACATTTAAATTTTTCGAAATTTTTATGGTTACTAATATTTAAAACGTTGGTTTTAGAAAAATAAGTTTTTTTAATACATCAGCAATAACACTAAATATAACAGTAAGTGGGTCAATATTTTTAAATAAATTATCTTACACTATCCTATCTTATTTTACACTTATATCTATGTCTTTTACCTCTATTTTCTTTGATCTTTTTATGCTATCTAACTATCATATTATTTAATTTACCTTCGGTTACAATGTTGTTTTTTTTGGTTATTTCCTTTTCAATATTATTATTATATATTAATCTCATACAAAATGTAAAACTCACATCTGCTCCCTAAAATCTTAGGGGTGGGGCCTTGACCGAAATTGTACATACAACAGTGCTGATATAGGGTATCAGGCGGCAATATGGAATATCCATTGCCGGCCCGCTTCAGCTATAAAAAAATATATATATATATTTATATATATAATTATGATATTTTCAGATGTGACCGTAAAAACCAAGAGGAAGGGGGCGTATGTATACTTGCTAAACGAGAATTGAACTCTATAAGTATAAACATTAATGAAAGATATAAAAATATTGAAGTCGTAGTTATTGATATAAAAACATACAATAAATCTGAAATCCGAATCATTTGTTTTTACAGAGAAACCACAAAACCATAAAACAGAGGAATTTTCAATATTTTTAATGCACTACGCCATATAACTAACAATTTTCAGGGAACTTTTATACTTGCAGGACAGTTCATGGGATTCTTTTGAAATTACATCAAATCATCAAAATGAAAAGGAATGGTACTCTTTTTACAGTCAGATAGCATTCATTCAGCTGGTCAAAGAACCCACAACAAACAGCAACTACTTAGAACTCGTTTTATTCAATTATGCCGAAATATATCCAGAGTAATGTAGTTTTATCTGGCTTTTCTACTCCCGATCATTTGTTTCTATTAAATTTTCCGTTACTTCTAATATTTTTCTGATAATAAAAATCAAACTGAAAAGTTGGTACCAAATTTTCAAAAGCGGACTATGAAATCTTGAATTTATTTTTCTCGGCTATGGATTGGGATCGTCTATTCGAAAATTGCTCCAATGTTGAAGAATTATGGCAGTATTTTAAGGCTGTAATTAATGAAGGAATTAAAAATCATGTACCATATATAAAAATAAGCAAATTTAAGTATTTTCATAAAATACCCACTAAAAGTTAAAAAAACTGCAAAATAAAAAATAGAAATACCGGAGGGAGTTAAAAAAGGACAAAAAACACAAAATATACAATGAATTGTGCAATAAATACCATAAAGTAGTTAAAGCTTATAATGAGGACCTAGAGCATAATATATTAAGTAAAAAAGGATTTAAAAGTTTTTATCAATTTGTTAATAAAAAAATTAAAACTAAAGGAATTATACCACTCTCTAAAAACAAACCACAGATGATGGGTAGTTTTGTAACACAGGACAACGAAAAATCCCAAATATTTGCGCAATACTTTAGCTCGGTTTTTATTAATGATGATGGAAATCTTCCTGAATTTAATGTTAATAAAATAGGCGTTCTGAATTATATGTTTTTTAGTGTTAACAATGTAAGATTAATGCTATTTAAAAATTACCTTAAAAATTTTCAAAATCTGCCTGATGACCTACCAGCTGGTTTTTTGAAAAAAAAGCTTCTGTTAAAGCGGAGCCTTTATCTAAAATCTATAAGAAAATTATTTTACTCGGGGGCATTCACCCAATCGATTGAAAAATTACGTTTGTAATACCAATTTTTAAAAATGGATAAAAAAGTGACAAATCAAACTACCGACCTGTGTCTTTAACGTCATTTGTTTGCAAAACTATGGAAAAGTTTGTTAAAGACAAACTTTGGCTTTTTTTTACCAATTTCTTGTCTAGGTGGCAACACGGTTTTAAAGACAAAAGTTCGACGGTAACACAATTACTTGGAAAATTTCTAAATGACTGGACGCTCTCTATGAAGATCAAACTATTTATTGATGTTGTATATTTAGATTTTGCGAGAGCGTTTGATAAGGTGTCACATCAAAAATTGTTGTACAAATTCAAAAAACTAGGAGTAATGGGAAAATTTTTAAATTGGATTCAAGCCTTTTTCAACTGGTAGAATCTTCAAAGTTTTTGTAACTAACTCAGCTTCCTCATATATTTCGTCAAGAGTTCCGCACCTAGGGATGGGTACTAGGGCCTTTTTTGTTTTTAGTTTTCCATAAATGAATTTAGTCAACGAAATTTATTTCTCTGAAATTAAACTTTTTGCTAACGATGCGAAGGTTTATATTAATTTTTCTTCTGAGAACAAAAGCAAAAATTGTGAAAAACCGAACAAGTTACAAAGTGATTTGGATAGAAAATATTTAAGTGGTCACGAAATTGCCAATTAAAAACTTCCCACTACCAAACAAAAAGGTGAAGTATATTACCAGGAAAAAAAAAAAAAAAAAAAAAAAAAAAAAAAAAAAAACAAAGGATAAAAAAAATAAATAAATCTTGCCAAAGTATAGTATAGGAGGTAACTTACTTAAAAAAACAAATCTAGTGAAAGACTTGGGAGTAAACCTGACAGAAAATTTAAAATTTGGAGATAATTGCAAAATTATAACTAAAAAAGGTTTCAAAATTTTATCACTGATTTTTAGAACTTTTAATTCTAACTCCATTAATAACCTTTTGCGTGCATACATCGCATATGTCAGACCAATTATTGAATACGCGAGTTTTATCTGGAATCCATATTAACAAAAAGACATTTGTTTAATTGAAAGTGTACAAAAAAATTTTATAAAAGATGTGGTTTAAAATATGCTACCTATGATGAACGATTAAAATTCTTAAATTTGAAAAGTCTTCAGGAGCGACGCAATATTTTTGATCTTTGTGAATGTTATAAAATTTTACATGAAAAAACAAACATCATTGCTACAAATTTTTTTTCTTTTAATTATAATAACACCAGAGGACATACATTAAAATTAAAAGTTCAAAAAAGTAGGATTAACGTCAGAAAGTTTTTCTTTTGTAATAGGGTAGTTTGTAAATGGAACAATTTAACACAGAAGCAAGTAGAAGCAACCTCACTTAGAGCATTTAAGAGTATGTTTTAATCTTTGGTTCATTTTAGCGCTTAAACACAAGCCTTTGAACCAAAATTTAGATAAACCAAGTCACCGTTCTGTAATACGCGCGGCCGTAATAGGTTCGCAAATGATATTTACTTTTGTTTTGGTTGATCTAACAAACTTTGACTTTGACTATATATAATTTTATTTTATTTTAAGTTTTATTATTTATTTTTGTTTAGTTTTGTTAGTTTATTATTTTGTTATATTTTTTTGAAAACAAATCTCACCTCACACCAATCCCAAAAATCCTTTATTGGAGGTTGGGACATTGACTAAAAACCCTGTACCAGCATCGTTGCTGGTACAGGGTTTTACGCGGTAATATGAAATATTCATAGCCGGCTCAACTCTGCTATAAAAATTACTTTCCATTATAGTTTGTGGTTCCCTGTACCATTTGGGGGGGGGGGGTTACGTATGTGGCCTCATTCGCTGCGCACGGCCCCCTATGCAAATTTTTTTTGTTGTAATGGATAACCCAAAAACAGGGCACAAAGTAGTGAATGATATGTTTTACAAAATTAAATATGAGAAGAAGCAGTTAGTGTTTTAATGTCTGCATTGTGCATTCAAATTAAAAACACCGAACATTTTTAGTCTATATCTTTGTATTTTTTAGGAGTATTGTTTCCACTTTTAATATGCACTTACACAGCTGAATTTATATGCAATTTTCTCGGTGTTTTATATCCAACCTATGCTTCTTTTAGCTCGGCATTGAACATCCAGGTAATATATTTTATACTTAATTATAATAGTACAAACTTGTACACATACAAATCTTTACAATTACACAAAAACCTTACACTTACACAAATCTTTACACCTAGACTTATCCTTATACACTTATTTTTACAATACAAAATGAAAGATCAAACTGAAAAGCGTTTACCAGGTTGACTTTCATATATGATATCAAAGGTGGTAAATACGATTATCCGGGACAAAGGTGTGACACTCGTGTTTAACGAATGCGGAATTCTGTCATAATTACAAATTCTGTCACACTACAAATTCTGTCATAATTACAAATTCTGTCATAGTTACAAATTCTGTCATAATTACGATAGCGCAATAGATGGTCTTTGGATAAGCATTTTGAGGATCCTAAGTTTGAAACCCTCAGTAGTCGTGTTTTTTCTCGTCTAGGATATCTTAACATAAACATAAATGTTTAATTTTATTTCTTTATCTGTTTACATGAAAAAAAAACCGAATGAAAATTAAAAATTATTATTTTAAAGAAACTACAATTGTGCACATTTGCCTGTCAGATTCTGTTGCTTTCACCTATCATTTTTAAACTAATTATTTGTTCCTGGTTGTTTTTTTTAAACAAATAGTCCTTTTAAGTAATTGTGGGCATATTTTTTAATTTATTTTATGACAAATTAATACAAATGTATCTTCTTAGTTTGTTTTCGCGGTTTTTTCATATTAACAGATGTTACATTTGCCCTTATTTAAATTGGTTAAATTTGTATAAATGTAATTTTATACCGCATAATAGTATATTTGTGTTATTTATTCTGCTTCACGTATATTAACAGCACTGACTGTTGAAGTAGAT
>JASAMX010019674.1:0-17185 GCA_030248175.1 Microlaimidae sp. YZB2_3 | reverse complement strand
CACACAGAGGCTAAAGTCCTCCCAATAGCAACACACATTCAACTCCATGCAAAACAAGCAAAATTGGCAGCCGTGTACACAAACAATCCACTCAACTATTTAACACAACAACCTGCACCCAGCAGGCTCAAAAAGCAAACAATTTTTCACAACAAAAACTACACAACAAACATTCCAACAGACATACACAACAAAACCTACAAAGCACTAAAACATCAAATCCACACAAACACAGTCACAAACCACAGCAACAACACTCCAATAAATCCAATACTACAAACAAAAGCACCAGCAATAAGCAACAAGGAAGAAAATCTTCCTCGCAGGGTCAGTAGAAACCTCGCCCAACTCAGGGCGGGGAAATCTCCTTTCCTCTACTCCTACCTACACAAAATAAATCCTACACAACACACATAACCAAACTGCCCGCTATGCAAAACACAAATACACACAACACAACACCTTTTCACATGCATAAACATTAACATGACCTTGGGACCAGAGGACCTTTGGGCAAACCCCGTTGCAGTTGCTGAGCTCCTCCCGGAGTGGGAAAAGGGGGTGAGCAAGGCGAGAAGCATGCCGGACGGACCACACCAGGGTTGATGGAAACCCTGGCCACTGGCAAAGGACACACACCACCAAAAACATAGACAACAAATTTTTTTTGGCTTTAAACGCTAATTTAAACTTAGTTTTTCACCGATTTATTGTTCCTAAACCTAAGCGAAACCTAAAAATCAAACAAAATTGTAATAAAATTGATTTTTATTAAAATAAGTTGTTTTTCAAAAATGTGAATTTTTTCACAACTAAAATTTGATGGGTATTTGAACTGTTATTATAAAAAATTGGTTGTTACCATGAAAAAACGGGTCTGTATAAAAACCCCATGGACAAATTCTCCATAGACCAAAATCCCCATAAGGTGGTAAATTCCCCATAAATATAATGCGTTTGCAATATTTCCTTTAAATTTTGACACTTGGAAAATACAACAAAATTTTATCATGATAAAATTTAGCTTGATTTTAGGGCTTTGCTTAGGCTTAGGAAAAAATTAAAACATTTTCAATGCTTTTATGATTAAAATTTAGTTTTTTTAACACATTTTAGTTTGCAAACGCATTTCTGATTGTTATGGGGAATTTGCACTATGTTATGGGGAATTTTGCCATGGAAATTTTACACTACTTTTATGGGGATTTCGCACGTCACCGAAAAAACTAAAAATATATTTGTAACTGCTAGACACTTGGTATTACAAAAAAGTATAATATTAATTTGATTAAAGGCTTAATAAAAAAATTCTTAATAACATAAATTGCACATGTCAAAATAGGGCAATTTTTGGGTATAAATCAGCTTATAACTCCTAATCAAAAGCTCAAATTAAAAAAATAACCTCAAAAATCAAGTCTATGGGTCAAATTTAGGGTATGAAGATGTTTTATAAGTGTATTTTACTTTAGGATCGGTCAAATCAAATTTTGAGACGCGTATGGGAATTCTACCGAATGATTTTTCAGCTCGCTGAAAAATTAGCGCACTGAAAATTAGAAACTGTCAATTTTTTGGTTATTGTTTGTTTATGTTTTGCTTTATTCAGTAATAATTACTAAAAGCAACTAACAATAAACTTTCTCATCATATTAATTATGATTATTGTGTTGTGATTAGGTTTTTATTATTGTAATAAAAATATGCTTGATCCTTAGATTTTGTGTAGGCTTACAAAAAAGTAAGGTTTTTATCACGAAAGTTTTTTTTTGAAGTTTTGTTTATGCATAAGAAATATATCAACCATAACTTGTTTTGAGTTAAAAGAAAAATAGATAAAAACCGTCAATTTTAGCGGGGGTGTCGGCTATAATTAACTCCTCAACGCCCCCTGCCCACCTATGAATCCCCCCAACCCCCCTGCTCACCTATGGGGTTAAATGTCAGCTATAATCAGGATTTGGGGGGTATAACCCCCCAAAGCACCTTCCATAGGTGGGGACGTTTTCTGGGGCGACAGAGGGGTTCACCCCCCTAGAGCCAAAATTTAAGACCCCCTCTGAAAAAATCCAGGGGCCCCTTCCCCCAAAGCTTGAGAGGTCCGGCCTGACCCACCCCCTAGCAAGACTGACCCCCCTTCCCTCGTCTCCCGACCAATTGGAAAGTATAATTTTTCATTCACTGCCGAAAACACGGTTTTTTAGTTGGAACAGTGTTTAAATACACTTTTTAGGCATAAATAGTCTGTTTTAGTATATAAAATTCAATGTTAGACCTTATAACACTTAAAATATTGATTTTAAAAATACTTTGTTAAAAACTCAGACCCCTCTGACCCCCTCTAAATTTGAAATCTCGCAACCGGAGTCAACCCCCCCTAAAACGCCAGAGGGGTCCGGACCCCCTGGACCCCCCCTTAAAAAATAGAGGGAGCACCAAAATTTCAAGGCTAGGGGGGTGGACCTTACCCTACCCCCTCTTGTTTATCTATGATTATCTTATAAAAAAATTATTATTAAACATTTTATGGCTTAAAAGTATTTTGTTTCGAAAATTGGACCCCTCCTGACCCCACTCTAGGTTTCAAAATCTTCCACCCCGGGTCGACCCCCCTTTAGAAAGCTAGGGGTTCGACCCCCACTAGGACCCCCTCCTAGATTTTGAAATGTCATTTACTCGGGGTAAACACCCCCCTAGCTTTTTGACCGTGTTCATTATGATCCACCCCCGGGTGGAAGGCCAAATTTTTTTAGGGGGGGGGGGTCCAGGGAGGTCCGGATTCCCCTGGTTTTTCAGGGGGGTCGACCCCGCAGACATGTGCACTGCCCGCCCCCCCCCCCCCCCCCGGGGTTAAAACGGGGGGGGGGCAATTCCAAAATGGGGGGGCACGGGGGGGCAACTTTTTTGAAACGGGGGGGGGGCAAGCAGGGGGGAAAGAAAAAAAAGAGAAAAAAAGAGAAAAAAAGAAGGGAAAAAAGGGACAAAAAAAGCGGAAATAAGGTAAAAATAGGTCTAAAATGGCTTAAAATACATTGAAATAGGCTAAAAACTGCAAAAAATTCGCGATGATGGCGTCATCATAGGTCGAAAATGGCGTCGTATTTTTAGGGTACTTTTTCATTTTTTAGCGGGGGGGGGGGCAATAAAACGGGGGGGGGGCCCCGGGGGGGGCATTTTCAGACCGTGCACAGGTCTGACCCCGGGTGCGAGATTTCAAATTTAGGGGGAAGGGTCAGGGGGTCCGATTTTTTAATAAAGTTTTTTTAAATCAATAATTTAAGTGTTTTTAGGTCTAATATTGATTTTTATATACTAAAACAGCCTATTTAGGCCTAAAAAGTGTATTTAAACAGTGTTTTTAACTAAAAATCCG
This sequence comes from Microlaimidae sp. YZB2_3, assembly GCA_030248175.1. NCBI lineage: Eukaryota > Metazoa > Nematoda > Chromadorea > Desmodorida > Microlaimidae > Microlaimidae sp. YZB2_3. The sequence continues at coordinate 13,812 of JASAMX010019674.1, read as the reverse complement.
TGTTTTGTAAAAAATTGTAAACTGGTCGGGAGGGGGGGAGGGGGTCTCCTCGCTGGGGGGTCAGGCCGGACCGCTCTTGAGCTTTGGGGGGAGGGAGGGCCCCTGGATTTTTTCTAGGGGGGGGGAGTCCGAAATTTTGGCTCAAGGGGGGGGTGGACCCTTCTGTCCCCCCAAAAACATCTATGAAACTAGCCCCCTCCCCCTGCCCTATCCTGCCGACATACATATGGTACCTACCTACCTTATTATTTTATTTTACTTATATATCATATTTCCACAATTTTTCACATGTATTAAGGTTTGAAGCCTCCTGTCTTAACCAACAGCTCCTTAAAACTTGCAGAAAAAACATGCTGGAATAGGGTTGGAATTAAAATTGAAAGCAAGTCATACACAGAAGACTAAATATTTTGACTGGAATTAAGCAATTGGAGATTTTTATCGCCAAATACTTGGGTGAAAAAAATTGCAACTTATAAAAAAGAATTTGTTGAATTACATTTTTGATATACTTAGCGCTCCCGCTCAATCTAAACACTGCAACTTGTTGGGCGTACTGAAGGAGGTTAAGCGCCTTGGAGCGCGCTCAGCGCCGCTTTAAACACGTCATCACATCATTTCAAGAAGAGAATTATTATTATTCATTTTGATATACAGGAATTGTATATATAATTGAGGCTCGACGATTCCGGCGTTTACCAGTTTTTTTGCCTTGCTTAGTTGTTCTTACTTGATTTACAATCTTTTTTGTTTTCTTTCAAACTGCTAGTTACTTAAGCCGAGATGCCCGTCTTCCATACGAAAACAATCGAAGGAATTTTGGAGCCAGTCGCACAGCAGGTATGTCGTATTTGTAAAATAATTACCTACTAATATTTATTTGTTAATTATTTAATTATGAAAGTTAAATAATGAAACTGTGCGGTGCTTCTTAATGGTGGAATGTAGACTAGCGCAGCGCAGTGGAATACTTTACAAATTTTTATTCTGATATGTTTTAATATAAATTATTATAGTTTAAAAATTGTAGCAAAATAAAAAATGCTAAGATAAAAACGCAAGATGACTATAGTAAGTAAGCATCGGGGCCGTATAGTAATCCTTAAAACAAAACCTTAAATAAATGAATTAAAAACAACTGTGTTTGAAAACCGAAACCTTCCTTAACCGTTAGTAGCAAGCCCACCGCACATGCAAACCTGGGCACTGTCCCCCCTCCCGGGGGTTTTATTGGGGGTGGGGAACGGGGGGAAATTTTTTGAATTGGGGGGGAAGCAGGGGCAAAGAAAAAAAGAGAAATGAAGAAGGAAAAAAGGGACAAAAAAGCGAAAATAAGGTAAAAATAGGTCTAAAATGGCTTAAAATACATTTAAATAGGCTAAAAACCAGGGGGGCGGCCGCCCTTCCCCCCGAAACGGTTGGACAGGAAGAAAAATAAGGATAGTGGCTGGGCGGGGGGGGGGGGGGCGGCCGCCACTCCCCCGAAATGGTCGCCAGATACTAAAATTTGGGGGTTTTCAGAGGCTAAAAATACAAAAATTTCTAGCGCCTCGTTAATCGCTCGGCGCCGAACTATAAAATAATTTGAGTGCCCCAGTTGACCCTTACTTAAAACCAAAAATTTTTTCCGCTTAGCTTCGCTCAGCGGTCACTTTCTATAGTATACATAACATCAGACCTGTGCACGGTCTGGAAATGCCCCCCCGTTTTATTGGAGGATTTGCCCCCCCCGTTTTATTGCCCCCCCCCGCCAAAAAATGAAAAAGTACCCTAAAACTATGACGCCATTTTTCACCTATGATGACGCCATCATCGCGAATTTTTTGCAGTTTTTAGCCTATTTCAATGCATTTTAAGCCATTTTAGGCCTATTTTTTCACCTTTTTTTTCGCTTTTTTTGTTCCTTTTTCCCTTTTCCCTTGTTTTTTTTCTCTTTTTTGTCTTTCCCCCCTGCTTGCCCCCCCCCCCGTGTTATTGCCCCACCCCCGTTTCAAAAAAGTTGCCCCCCCCTCCCCCCATTTTAACTGCCCCCCGTCGGGGGGGTGTGGTTGGGGGGGGCGTTTGTGTCCCCCCTTGGCCTGCTGTTTTGGGGCCGGGGAGGGGGGGTTGTGCGGGGCCCTGAGGGGGTTTAGAGGACGAGGTACGCATTTTACTCATACAGTTTTTTTCTGGAGTGTGTTATATCTGTATCGTTTTTTGATTAAAAAAATCGGTCAAAAACGGTAATATTAGGTCAAAAAGCTTTTTATTGTGTTTTTACACTTGCTTAAAACAGACATTTTGACCTTAAAATTTAAGTTTGGCGGTGGGTAGTTTGTTAATATTCAAAAGTCGTTTTTTAAAATTTTCTTTTTTTTTCAAAATGGAGAGGAAGGTAAAAATTAGTTCTTTCCTCCACTTCGGACAATAGAGAAATCCCCATTCTTAGCACAAAGGAAAATGATTTATTGCAGCGTCCAAACTTTAGGTGTCAACCATCTAGGTGGGCACGTGGGGGTACCCTCCCCAAAAAAATCCTGATTACTGCTGACACCTTTCCCTCCCCCACCCTAAAATTTGGGCCTTCCCAGTACTAAAAACGCTACAACTGGGGTATATGATAATATGAGGTATACCCCAAAGATTTTTTAGACACCCTCCCCCCAAATTTAAGAGGATATTCCCTCCCAGATATGCGCCTCCCAGAGTCCGGGAAGCTGGCCACTATAGTGCTAGCTGTAGGTAAGCACGATTCTGGCAGCTAGGGCGAGGCAGGGCCGTACTCAGGATTTTGCATCAGGTGGGGAAAACTTAGATCAAGGGAACCTAGATTTTCGTCTAGGAGAGGGGTCTCAAAATTTCGAGGCTAGAGGGGGTGGACCCTACCCTGCCCCTCCTTTCTTACCTATGATCCTACTACGGACTGTGCTTAGCCGCACTATAATCTAGAATCTAGTCTCGTTTTAAAATTTCAATCAACATTAAATTATTTTTGTTTAATGATTTACCTTTAATGCGCGAATAGTTTTTTTTTTGTGCATTGCATTCATAGGTGAGAAAGGGGGGAAGGCAGGGTGGGGTCCACCCCCCTTCCCCCTAGCCTCGAAATTTTGAAAATCAAAGAGCCCCCCATCCCCCCAAATTTCCGAATTTTTTACCCCTGACCCCCTCTAGGATTTGAAATCTGACCCCCCCTCCCCCCTCGGGAAAATTTTAGGTACTTTTTTATACTAAATTTTCTTCCAAAAACGTGATTTTTTAACACATATTCATGTTTTTACACCCTTTTTACACCAGAATATCGCTTTTTATTCAATAAAATGTAGTATTATCTTATAAAAAGAACAATATTATTTGGTATTAAGTTATTGTGGTTTAAAAACTGTTTTGCTTTGGACACCGGACCCCACCTACCTGACCCCCCTCTAGATTTCAAAATTTTGCACCCCCGGTCGACCCCCCCTAAAAAGCTAGGGGGGGGGGTCCGGACCCTCCTGGGACCCCCTCCTGGAATTCAACATTTAATTTACCCCGAGTAACCACCCCCTAGCTTCGCGGACCGTTCACATCTCATCTATGATTGCATTTGTTAAGTTTTTTTTATTATTTTTTTTTGTTGCATTATATAAAAAATCGTGCGTGTAGCTAGGGAGGCGGAAAGGTCTCTGAATCTATTTTTTGTAAAATCCAGGCTCTTCCAATATCTGATAATGTAATTTTTAACTAAGAAAACATTTTTTACCGCTTAAGGCCTAAAAAGTGTATTTAAACACTGTTTTTAACTAAAAAACCGTGTTTTTGACAGTAAATAAAAAAATACACTTCCGAATTGGTCGAAAGGGGGGAGTCAGGCCGGACCGCTCTCGAGCTTTGGGGGGAGAAGAGGGGCCCCATGGATTTTTTCTAGGAGGGGGGGGGTCCAAAATTTTGGCTCTAGGGGGGTGGACCTCTCTGTCCCCTCCAAAAAACACCTATGGCTATGGGTCTCCGCAGCCCCAAATTTCGGGGGTGGGGGAACCCCCAAAGATAGGCAGGGGTTGAGGGCATAGGTGGGCAGCCTCCCAGATTTTGGGGGGGTATACCGGACCCCCGAAATTTGGGGGCTGGGGTGTCGCAAAAATTTTTTTTTGGGTATACCTCAAATACCCCATTTTTAATGTTTTTAGTACTGGGACCCTCCAAATTTTAGGGAGGGCGTGTCCAGGGTACCCTTAAATTTAAAGGGGGGGGGTGTCGGCTATAGTCGGGATTTTTGGGGGGGGTAACCCCAAAAATCCCGATTATAGCCAACACCCCCCTCAAATTTGGGGGTACCCCGGACACCCTCCCCCAAAAATTGGAGGGTCCCATCCCAAGTACTAAAAACGCTAAAACTGGGGTATTTGAGGTATACCCCCAAAAATTTTTTTGGAACACCCCCCTTCCCCAAATTTCGGGGGTCGGTGGTATACCCCCCAAAATCCGGGAGGTTACCCATCTATGGGACCCCCCCCCCGACATTTTTTGTACTAAAATCCGCCTCCCCCCTAAAAAAATGAAACCCTGTACTCCCTGTCCACACTTGCACCCGCTAGACTAAAATACGTCATCCCTACCCCTTGGGATACTATTCCCTCCCTACCTACTTCTCTCAACTCCCCCTTAGAGAAGTCTCTGCTACGTCATTGTCTACCCCCAGATAACAACCTGCACCCTGCCGATTATGCTTATGTTATGTTATACATACCCCTGCCCTTGATAACGTCATGTCAAGTGAAACTTTTGTTCTGAAAAAATCATAAAGCTTGGGATGCGTATTTTTCATTTATATAAATTTTCTTCTTCTTCCTCCGGCGTTTTTTTTCGGGCGGTGATTGTATTTGTATATATTGTGTTGAGTTTGCGGTGGTGCTTTTACTAAACTATTACTGCGAAAAAAAGTGAGAGAAAAAATATTCCGGCGGTGTTTATGCTGTCAAAATTTCGGCCGCCTTCTCTTTTTAACTTGGCGCCAGTTGTTCCTAATCGCTTCTGGGATAATAATTTGGGAAAGATAAGAGGAGCTTTGAGGTGTACAAACTCTCATATTTTTTCTATACAATTAGATTTTAAGAGTGTGTTTGCAAAGAACTTATTGTATAATTTATAGTAGGTTCAGTTATTAGTTTTATAGTAGTAGTTACGAATAATTTTCAGTTAGGATATTCTCAAAAGAAACTATTCAAAAACAACTCAAAAGAAATAAGCCATTCAAAAAGCAGAGATTTATTTTAAAGTTTAAAAATATAAGATTAATTTAAAACAAATTTGTCAACTTTTAATATATATATATATATATATATCGATATCTATAGATCTATATATATATATATATCTATATATATATATATATATATATATATATATATATATATATAAATTTACACATTAAAAATTGTTGGGTGTCGTGTTGTTTTCATGGGCGTCAAGTTATCAATTTCTAAAGAAATGGTATTTGTGAAAAAGAATTTTAGTATTCTACTCAAATTAATTTATACTCGTTCCGTCATTATTTTTAATTTTTATATGAATTCTGAATTAAAACTTATAACTTAATTTTGGGAAAAAATAGCAAAAAAATGAGCAATCGGTAGTATAAGGGACGTTTGCTCCCACTTCTGTGCCAAAGCTTCTCTCAGTTGCGCTTCCCTCCGGCACTGGTAAGAAAGAACAGGGGTGAGACGGATAGTTGAGCCGTTTTTCATTCACTTCATTATTTCTGCCGACTACTACTGGTTGGTTGTCTCCCTGTTGAAGCTGCGCGGTGTAGCTAGAGTACAGCGGGGTTTGTATAGGGCGCTTAAGAAAGAATAACTTTCCAAGATTTCGTCAAGCGCCCCCGCCCCGCGCGGCGGCTGCGAAAGTCCCACGGGGAGGGTGTTCTCAACACACCACACACCATTCACTTACAAAACAGCTCACCGCGCGTACAAAGTGGTAATATAATGGTGGCAATTGTAAACAGGCCACTTGCACTTCTAATGGCTTTTTTTGAATGATGATAATTCTAAACGCGCCATTTATGCAATGGCTTTTAGAACTTATGAGATTGGATTGGCCAGTGGGTTTTAAAATTGCATTGGATAATTTTCCTTGAACACATTTTTTACACCAACATCATTTTAGAAACTTTGAGTAATTCTACGTAAATTCACAAATTGGTGTATATTTGTTCCATAAAATTTTTTAATGCAAATTCGGGTTAACAATGAGGGTTTTATAGCAAAAAAATCGGGATGGATGGTGGGTTTTTTTACGTTTGAACAACAAAATCTTGGCAAATGTTAAACGGAATCGAAAAAATTCAGATGTTTTTGAAAGCTAACAGCTTGGAATATTTTTTTTAAAGTCTGGTTCACCGGTGAAAATAATTAATCGCAAAGCCGATCAACCTTTAAACAGCATTGTCTCCGCGAGTTTTATGCAGATTAGAATAAAATTAAGATATTTGAGGAGACCTAAGTGTACACGGAAAATTTTTTAAAATTAGTTTCATCTGGAAAAATGAATAATCACATTATATACGATTGCACAATCACGATTGTTTGGAATACTGCGCCTCTATCTAAGTTATTATTATCGGTAATGAAGGTGATCTGTTTTTCTGGTCCGGCAGAAGCAAAGTGGGCGGTTTTTCAGGATCAATGATCGATTTTTTTGAAAATTTTTTGGCGCAACACACAATGCCTTCCAAAAGCATATTAATAGTCAAAAAACCAAATTTTCCCCGCTTCGCGGGTAGTTTACATTGCCAATTTATCTTAGTTTTTAACCTTTTATTAACGTTTTAAACACATGTTTTAAATGTATAGGGATAAAAAACCTTAAATTTTGTATTAATTATCATCTGGAATTAAAATTTCTTGTGTATTTTAGCGCTTTAAATTAAAAATTTTCTCCCCGGGGGGCATTGTGCACCCGGACCCCCTGACAAGGGGCTCTGCCATAGGTGTTTGGGGGGGGACAGAGGGGTCCACCCCCCTCCCCTAGAGCCAAAATTTTGGACCCCCCCTAGAAAAAATCCAGGGAGCCCCTCCTCCCCCCAAAGCTCAAGAGTGGTCCGGCCTGATCCCCTCTAGCGAGGCTAACCCCCCTCCCCCCTCCCGACCAATTTGAAAGTATATTTTTTTATTTACTGTCAAAACACGGTTTTTTAGTTAAAAACAGTGTTTAAATACACTTTTTAGGCCTAAATAGGCGGTTTTAGTACAATTCAATATTAGACCTAAAAACACTTAAATTATTGAATTAAAAAAATTTTGTTAAAAATTGGACCCCCCCTGACCCCCCCTAAAACCCGGGGTCGACCCCCCCCTAAAAAGCCATTTTGTTATGTCAAACAAAGACGAGTGTTTTCAGCAATAAAAAGCTCAAAAATGTCAAAAAAAAGCTTTTGATCCAAAATTATCATTTTTTACCAATTTTTTTTAAAATAATAAGCTGCTACGAGAAAAGACATTACACAACAAAATAGCGATGAGGCAGCTAAGTGAATGCGATCGCGGTGCGTTTCTCAGATTAGCGTTTGACGTTCCTAAGTCTGGATTTTACCCGACTTCCAACCATCTTGCCATGTGATGTATGTGGGCCATGTGGGGTGCCCCCGGGGGGGGGGGTGATTGGGGGGTGGGGGGGTGCGAGGGGGGGGCGTGGGGGGCAGGGGGAGGGGGGGGTGGGGGGGGCGAGGGGGGGGAAGGAGGGAGGAGGGAAAAAAAGGGGGGAAAAAGGAAGAAGAAGAGGAAAGGGGAAAAAGGGGAGGAAAAGGGGTAAAAAGGGGTAAAAAATGGCAAGAAGGCTAAAATCGCAAAAACTCGAGAAGATGCGTGATCATGGCGCAAAAATGGCGCAAAATGCGGCGTCTTTTTCGGTCTTGGCGGAGGGCGGGGAGGGGGGGCGGGGGGGGGGGGGGGGGGCACCTCCACCAGGGGGGGGGGGGGGGGCATTTTCAGACGTGCACAGGTCTGATGTGGTTATACGTACCTACCGGTACCCCTAAAAACTGTGGAATGTTTTCGAGAAAATTAGCCCGTGGCTAATTTAATTAAGCCAATTCGATTTACGAGCTGTTGCGATGTATATATGTATATAGAAGTTGCATTTGAGGATAAAGCTGGAAACTCGCGCTTTGTTTTGATTCAATACATAGACGCATAAAGAAAATTTCTATAGAGTTGGAAGAAACTAAGCTCATGATAAAAGCATGACAATTAGGAAGGGAAATAAGTTGTTTATCTTGCTATCAGATGTTGATTTTTTTTAATTCTAACTTTACTGCTAATTGACAAATCTACAATTATGTGCAGAGTAACTGGCAAGACACACACAAAACGCACACGACAACGACACTATGGAAATTCGGTCCGAAATTTTTGACGGGAAGAAAGAGAGATGTTACTCTCAGAGTATATATGATATCATGATATATATAAGTTGGGTGTATCGTATGGTATATATGATATCATGATGAACGCGGTTTTCAGAACTAGAGGTGGGTTTTTCTTTACCCCGGCCGGGTAAACTATATACATTTTGAAAATTAGTAAAGGGTCCTAGGAATGGGGTTGGAAAAAAGGTCTAGTCCGACCTTTCTGGAGTGTGGCGGTGAGGTTTAAACCATGATGTTAAGGGGGTCTTGTTCTGGCGTGCAAAGCGAAACAGTTTTAAACCACTGCTGTATATTGTTGTTTGTATATATATTTATAATACGGTATGGAAATCATATATACTGAGCATGGACCGGCAAGCTAAGGGGTTGGTTACCCCGGGTAAATGGCTTTTTGAAAGCTAGGAGGGGGGTCCAGGGGGGTCCGTACCCACCTAGCTTTTAGGAGGGGTCGACCCAGGGTGGACCAGTTTGAAATCCAGAGGGAGATCAGAGCCAGAGGAGTTGGGTTTTTCCAAACAAAGTCACATTAAATTATTTATTTAAGTTTTTTGACACTAATATAGAATTTTATATACTAAAATAAGCTATTTATGTATAAAAAGAATACAAAAGTACTATTCTTTTACTACAAAATTGTGTTTCTGACCATGGGCGTAGCCAGGATTTTGGAAAGGGGGGCGGGTCCAACCCTGAACAAAATTTCCGAAAGGGGGGGTCCAGGGAGGTCCAAATCCTAAACGTTATAAAAAAACTAAAAAAAATTTTCCGCGCTACGCTCGGAATGTTTATTACCTTGTTTATGTTACATACTTAATTGTTTTTCTATTATTCAATAAAAATAAGTCTATAAAACTAAGAAAAAAATTTTTTACACACAATTTTATACCTTGAAATTTTTGATTTTCAAAGCCCTAACAACTGAAAAAAGACAAACATTGAATTACAGCTGAGCAATGCAAAGTGCGAGAAAATGTTTTTAAAATTACTTCTCCTAACCTTGGAATTTTTAATCCCACTATATAACAATCTAAAGAGGGGGTCTATCGTGGTCGTATTCTCGTTTCAAGATTACAAAACTGAGTAACACAAATTTGGAAGTAAAGACCAATTTAAACATTAAGAATGGGGTGGATCCAGCGTGTTTATACCAAGATTACAAAACAAACTAACACAAATTTGAAAGCGAAGACTATATAATTAATCGAGCGCTGAGCGGAGCAAAGCGCGAGAAAAATTTTTAAAAATGGCCCTTCTAGACCCCTAAATTTTTATCCTTGGCGACCCAAAAGGGGGGATCTAACCACAAATTTTTCGCTTTGCCGACCCAAAAGGGGGGTCTAGACAGACCATAGATGAACACGGTCGAAAAGCTGGGGGGGGAGTGTTTACCCCGGGTAAATGACACTTCAAAATCTAGGAGGGGGGTCGAACCATACATGGGCACGGGGGGGTTAACCCCCCAAATTCTGAGAAGGGGGTTTAACCCCCCCACTCAGAAGTGGGGGGAGAGAAAAAGTTTACCCCCCAATTTAGGAAAAATGAAGAAAAAATTGTCTTTAAAATGACTTCTAACTGCCCCCAAACTTAAGTTTTGAGGTCAAAATGAATGTTTTCAGCAATAAAAAGCTCAAAAATGCTATAAAAAGGTTTTTTTGACCTAAAATTAGCGTTTTTTTAACCTAATTTTCCTTCAAAATCGAAAAAACGATATGGGTAAAATGTACTCCAGAAAAAAAAAACGATATGGGTATTTTGCGTTTCTCGGTTTTTAACCCCCCTAATTTGGGGTTTAACCCCCCCCACTCCGGACCAACTTGCCCATGTATGGCGTCGAACCCTAGCCCCCTAGCTTTCTAGGGGGGTCGACCGGGGTGGAAAATTTTAAAACCAAGGACGCGGGGTCAGGTGGGGTCCAATTTCCGAAACAAAATACTTTTAAACCATTAAATATTTAATAATAGTTTTTTTTATAAGATAATACTACATTTTATTGAATAAAAAGCGATATTTCGGTATAAAAAGGGTGTAAAAACATGAATTTGTGTTAAAAATTAACGTTTTTGGAAGAAAATTTAGTATAAAAAAAGTACTTAAAACTTTCTCGAGAGGGGGGGGGGTCAGAGGGTATTAAAGGATAGGGTATCAAAATATAAAAATTTTGGGGGAGGAAGGAGGTTCCAGTATTTTTTTCTAGGGAAGTCCGAAATTTCGAGGCTAGGAGGGGTGGGCCCCACCTTACCCCCCCTCTATGCCGGAAATGCACCCTCCCCCGGAATGTTAGTGGCTGTGTCCCCCCCGTTTTATTCCCGCCTCCCGCCCGAAAATTCTGGCACTATTTTTGACCTATTATGACACCTTCATTAAGTATGTGCTCGGATGTTTTTTTTTTTTTGACATCCGCGGATGCGAATTTTTGGAAACAGAAATCCGCTGATGCGGATGTCTAGGAAATGAATTCTTTATTTAATTTTGAAGAAAAGACAAGTAGAAAAACGCTGATTTCAGCAAAAAAAAATTTTATTGCATTTTTGAGTTTTATGAACTTATTTAAACATCAAAATTTTTGGCTTAGAGAAGGTTAGAAATTTATAAAAAATGAGGTATGAGCTAATTTAAGAAGTAAAAATAAGCAATATACACATCCGCGGATGTTTGGTCCCACTTGACCGCTGACCCCCTTTGTTTATCTGCGCTTGCTTGCAAGTGTATTGTTATTGTTGCATGGCGTATAAAAGACTGCTGGGGTGCATGGATTGTTTCTGTTGCTAAAGGACTCAAAATTAGAAATATTCTGCCTTCTGAAATCCATCGTGTAAACATGCCATACCTATTTTGAAGATTAAATAGAATTGTTAAAAAAGTAAAAAATAGTAATCTAAATGATGATTAATTTAATAAAGCATATTTTATGGCATCCAGAGACACGTATACATAAAACGCGAAAGAGGAGGGGGAATGGCGTCTTAAAGCCAATCCGCTTCACTACTACTAGCTTGAGTTTCGATGCAGTTCAAACGCGGAGAATAAGAAGTAAGCGCGTACATTACTCACTTCTGGGATCTCCAGCGTTCGCTTTTTCACAACGCGTAAAACCGCTCATGTTGTGCCTTCTGCCAGGCGGTCGACTTCGGTTTTAGCAATTAATAAATGTGCGATTATTATACACAAAAATGGTCAAACCCTAAATAAAGGGAAGTGCGGATGATTCGCCAATAACATATATTTGATAGACAACAGATATTCGCCAGCAGGCTTTGAAACTTTAGTGCCCTATTTAGGGCCTAATTTCATTATTCTCATTTGCATGTAGTGTAACGGACTTAAATTCGGTCAGCTTTTTCGGCCACCGGCCGTTATTTTTGCTGTTATGAAATCTTATGAAATGAACTGCGTATGGCTAGAAGATAGATGCAGACCTGTGCACTGCGCCCGGGTTTTATTGGGGAGGGGGGCAATAAAACGGAGGTGGGGGGGAGGCAAGCAGGGGAGAAAAAGAAGGAAAAACAAAAAAAAGGACAAAAAACGTGAAATTAAAGTAAAAATAGATCTAAAATGGCTTAAAAGGATTAAAATAGGCTAAGAACTGCAAAAAATTTGGCGATGATGGCGTTATAGTGATAATATGTCAAAAATGACGCCATACTTTTTGGGTACTTTTTTATTTTTGGGCGGGGGGGGCACAGCCACTAATATTTTCCGGGCAATTCCAGACCGTGCACAGGCACACGCACAGGTCTGTATTAGATGACATGACGCTGAAAATGAGGTATTATGAAGATACAGATACCCACTGCACAACAATTTTTAGGTATATAATATACACCCTATCTATCCGGGACGCTGGCATAGGTGAGAACGTTCCCGGCAGCTAGGGGGGGTTTGGTTACTCGGGGTAAATCGAATTTTAAATTCTAGGTGGAGGATCCCAGGGCGGGTCCCGTCCGGACCCCCCCTAGCTTTTTAGAGAGGGTCGACCCGGGGTGCAAAATATTGAAATTTAGAGGGGGGTCAGGTGGGGTCCGGTGTCCAAAGCAAAACAGTTTTAATTCTTAATAACTTTAATATTTGTTCTTTTTATAGGATAATACTACATTTTATTGAATAAGAGGCGATATTCTGGTGTGAGAAGGGTGTAAAAACATGAATATGTGTTAAAAATTCACGTTTTTGGAAGAAAATTTAGTATAAAAAAGTACCTAAAATTTTTCCGAGGGGGTAGGGGGGAGGGTAAGATTTCAAATTCTAGAGGGAAGTCAGGGGTAAAAAATTCGGAAATTTGGGGGAAGGGGCCCTAAATTTTCGTCTTGAGGGGGGTCCCAAAATTTTGAGGCTAGGGCATACATGGGCAAGTTGGTCCGGAGTGGGGGGTTAAACCCCAAATTAGGGGGGGGGGTTAAAATCCGAGAAACGCAAAACACCCATATCGTTTTTTTTCTGGAGTGCATTTTACCCATATCGTTTTTCGATTTTGAAGGAAAAATAGGTAAAAAACGCTAATTTTAGGTCAAAAAGCCCTTTTTATTGCATTTTTGAGCTTTTTACTGCTTAAAACATTCATTTTGACCTCAAAACTTAACTTTGGAGGCAGTTAGAAGTCATTTTAAAGACAATTTTTTCTTCATTTTTCCAAAATTGGGGGGGGGGTTAACTTTTTCTCTCCCCCCACTTCTGAGTGGGGGGGTTAAACCCCCCTTCTCAGAATTTGGGGGGGGGTTGGTTAACCCCCCAACCCCCCCCCCCCCCCGTGCCCATGTATGGGGCTGGGGGGGGTGGACCCCACCCCTGCCCCCCCCCCCCTTTCTCACCTACCCAGTACTAAAAACGCTAAAAATGGGGTATTTAAGGTATAACCCAAAAAATGTTTGGGACACCCCCCCAATTTCAGGGGTCGGGTAAACCCCCAAAAAAAAAAAAAATCCGGGGGGCTGCCCACCTATTGCCATAGATGAAAACGGTCAAAAAGCTTGGGAGTGGTGAGGGGGTGTTTACCCCGGGTAAATGACATTACAAAATCTTGGGGGGGTTCCTAGGGGGGTCGAACCCCCCTTAGCTTTTCAAGGGGGTCAACCCGAGGTGGAAGATTTTAAAACCTATAGGGGAGTGAGGTGGGGTCCAATTTCCGAAGCAAAATACTTTTAAACCATTGAAGGTTTAGTAATAGTTTTTTTTGTAAAATAATACTACATTTTATTGAATAAAAAGCGATATTCAGGTATAAAAATGGTGTAAAAACATGAATTTGTGTTAAAAATTTACGTTTTTGGAAGGAAATTTGGTATAAAAAAGTACTTAAATTTTCTCGAGAGGGGAGAGGGGTGGGGGGCATATGTGAGAAAGGGGGGCAGGGTGCGGTCCACCCCCCCTAGCCTCGAAATTTTGGGACCCCCCCTAGACGAAAACTGACCCCCCTCTAAAATTTGAAATCTGAC
>JASAMX010019673.1:0-12590 GCA_030248175.1 Microlaimidae sp. YZB2_3 | reverse complement strand
TAACTTTTGTTTTTTAAATAGATTTTTTTAAAATGAAAGTTTTTATTTGTCAAGTAACATTCTATTTACCGTTTTTCTTATTTATGTCTCAACGTTGCCTTTTTATGTATTATTAAAAAGTTAATCTTTATTGAGAAAGAATATCTGCAAATCAGAAATGTATAAACCACTTTTTTCTCTTCTTAAAATAAATATTAAAAATCGTTATAAGAAATTGTATTTCAAAAACAGTACGATATTTATTGTACGTACGACTAATACCATAATTTACATGGTTTTTTTGTAGTTCCGGAGCTCTTGATTAGTTTCTTTATAAGATCCAGCCTATGTAATTTGATATTAATTTCAATAATTAAAAAATAATGTCATAAATTGTTTGTCAAAAATTTCTTGTAATAAAGCATTTTTTTCAAAATCTGAAACAATTATAAAAACAATCAAAATAAATAAAATAAAGCCATATTTTGAAGTAAACTCAAAATTTTTTAATTGCAACTTGTAAAAATTTATCTGTGGAACCTTTGTTACAAAACATTTGCGGTAAAATAAATGGTTTTTAGTGTTTTCGTAATTATACAATCATAAACTTAATTATAAAAATAATTAAAGTTGGAAGGAGTTTTTATTAAAACATTTAAGCGTACGCGGATCCTCCTGAAAATGCCACGGTGGAATTCGACGTTGGTGACCAATCGGAATCGGAAATACATTTAGGCTACCGTCAGATGGCAGTTAAAAAAAGGTATATAAACCATTTTTTAGATGGTTTTAGCGCAACCAGGGCGTAGAGGTGATTTGTCGCCCATCTTAACCCGTGTTTAACACGAATTTCACGACTTTCAATAACGGGTTCAGGAATGCAAACTCAGTCGCAGCTGCCCTGTTGCAATTTTCGACAACACTTTTCGAATAGTTTTTTAAATTCTAAGCGGTCATTCATGTTTGAATAAAATATTCAAATATTTAATAGATTTCGGTCTTACTTGTAATGTTAAATTGATACACTAAAATATTTATTTTGAAGTTTCACCTACAGTATATTGCCTGTTTTTGGGCTTGATAATTTTATGAGAGTTGATTTAAAATTACATTACATTAATATGTTCAAGAATAAATAATTTTATTTATCATCCGTCTAAATATACATTCATCAAAAAAAAACTTAAGCTAAAAACAATACAAATTTAAAGCATTGCTAAAATACCCAACCAGTGCAACTGAGAGATTGGATTAATATAATTGACTAAAAATAACTTTTTACTGTTCTTGTATTTTTAGACTCCCAATCGGGAAATGATTTATCTAGCCATGCAAGCCAACCATTCCTGGTGTCAGGATGTGTTTCAGGGTTACGTTGCTGATCATATTCTCCCCGTAATTGTTTTTTAGCTATTTCCATTAATTTATTGTAAATTTTGTGATATCTTTTTTCTATTTTCGCTATTTTTTAATTTTTAATACTAGACTTAAAAAAGGAATTCTGCAAAATTCTAACAACGTTTTTAGAAACATTATTTTTTTGGTGTTTCTCGCTGCTTTATTTTCTGTACAAAGAGGAAAGGTCCACCTGGATAAATCCCGCACCAATAATACTTAATAATAACAAATTAAATTTTTTACATTGTAATTACTTAAAAGAATTTTACACATCATTTTGTCGTACAAACTAAACTAATAAAAAGCTATAATCAAATAGCTATTTAAAAGCCTTAGAAATTTTAGTATCTAAAACCCTAAAGTTTTCCAAGCCTTTTAGTTTTGTTGCAATTTTTTTTTAGTTTTTAAATATGATTTTTTTCACCCAGAAATTTTAAAGCACTTGTTAATACACAATTTTTTGTGTGTCCTTATTTTGGAATACTCTTTGCAATTTTGGTCATCATACTTTTTTGACGATATTAATTTAATTGAAAACCTACAACGTAGTTTTACAAAATAACTTTTGCACGTTACAATCTTTTATCTAAAGCTACTATCACCACGATTACTTTTTCTATTACTCTTATTCCTATTGCTATCCCTGTTATCATTATTACTACTATGACTATTACTACTATTTCTATTACTACTATTACTATTACTACTGTATTACTATTAACTATTACTATTACTACTATAATAATAATAATAAAATTTTAATTAAAATAACAATTTAATTAAAATTTGTGCGCTGTATTAAAATTATTTCATGGTATATTATTATTTAAGAAAGAAATTGTAAAAAAAATTATTTTTATCTAAATATGACACTACATCGATTTACCAGCTGCAATTTAACATATTTAGACGGCCCTGTTCCACGTGATTCCCATAAAAACTCCAAGGCAGCAACTTCTCAAATTGGATTACGATTGTCAGTACCGTGTGGAAGTAATTTTTGGTACTTTTGTATATAAAATAAATTTTTGAAGGACAGCGTTTAAAACAAATAGCACAATTTTGTCAAACAAAAACTCTTAATAAATGAACGAATGAATCAAAACCGCTATAGTATGGAAAAAATGATCCGAATGAAAAAAGATTTTAATTGGACATTTTGTCATTGGAACGGTCGATTTATACAATAATTATGCATAAAATTGTATTGTAGCAATACACTAATATGAATAAAATAAATCTATCAATCTGGTAAAAAAAGGCTTTCTTGGCAATTTTTCCAATACGTATAATTTTTGTACAGGTGTAGAAACACTTTAATAATTTATATAAAAATTTGGAGTCAGGAAATTTTAATTGAGTTATTTTGGACAATTTTGAAATTTGTAGTTTAATTATGCATTACATTTTAAGTCTATTTAGAGATTTAGCAATACAACTGAATTGTTTAAAATACGTATTCAATCACACCGATCCAAAAGTGTGTAAAGATTTTAAATTAATATTATGTTTACGAATTTGTCTTTTACTGACGGATATAAGTTTATTACTTAAACATTTTAAAAAATTGATTACGAATTATTCTCAACCTTCAAAAGGTAACTAAGCTAAACTTTTTTTCTTATAAATTTTATGGAGCATAAATTTTAACTTGATATTTTCATTATTTGTAGCTTCATTCAATACCGTATCCCTACGGATCTTCGAAGTACAGTACAGTCATAACGACCAAAATTCCTAAATGTGTCAAAGGAATTTGCAGCTGCAGAGGTAAAATTATATTTTCAAAACTAACACAATGTAATTGTAAATTATAAATGCAGTATAAATTTACTAAAATTTAGCCCAACAATTTGACTATCATATCAATATAAGCCGTATTTTCAAAAATTTAGCTTGAAAACGTGATTATTAGGGTGCCTTGGCATCCCTCGGTTGTTTTTTTCACTTTCAAATATTTGGGGGTTTAAAGGTCAAGGGTAAACACTCTAAGAATGTTTAAAGTTATAAAGGACTTTAAATGGTTTAACATTTATTGTAGTAGAATTAATTTAACATATTTTGGATATTTAAAATATTTTTAATTTAACGATTTTGCAAAAATAGGGTTTTGAAAAAAATTTTATATTTGATGAACGGTTTTTAAACTAATTTTAAAAAATGTTGTTTTAATTTTCTTATTTTCAGAAGAAAGAACATTACCGGAACCAGACAATATAGGAATTACGCCATATTGGGACAGTATTGCAAACAAAACACGGGCAAAGATAACGTGGTCATATCGACATTCCTCACATGAGTAATCAATATTGAATTTTATGTATTTCAGCTTTAAAGGTGCGGTGCGGAGTCAAACTTTTTGTCTTCGATTTTAATATTTTTTTGTGAAAACCTTACCCCTGCCCCAACAGCCCACAAAATTTTTTTCAACAAAATATCTCCAGTGGTTCAGGAATAATGACCCCCCGAAAATGGCGCTTTTCGACAATTCTGACGTGATGGACTGCTTAATGGTATAAAGATTTAAGTTATAAATTATGCATTTGAAACAAGCGGTTACTTTCTACTTTAATTTGATACCTTGATCATTAAAATAGCTGAAGTATTTGTTGAGATATTGCGTTTCCCGTACAAAACCCGCGATTTTTTTGCTAAAAATACGAAGTGACAGCAAAAAATTTTGGTCAAACTTAATCAATTTACTGCCGTCATTTCGTTTTTTGCAAAAAAAACTGAGGGTTTTTGTACGGGAAACGCAATATCTCGACGAATACTACACCTTAACAACTACGACTTAACAATCGAGGTTTCAAAATAAAGTAGAAAGTAGCCGTTTGCTTTGAGTGCCTAATTTGTAACTCAAATCGTTATACCCATTAAGCAATCCTTCACGTAGAAATTTGTCGAAAAACGCCATTTTGGAGGGTCATAACTCCTAAATCACTGGAGATATTTTGTTGAAAAAATTTTCGTGGGCCAGTGGGGCAGGAGTAAGGTTTTTACAAAAAATCATCAAAATCACACACAAAAAGTTTGACTCCGCACCGCACCTTTAAGGTAAAAAAATGTTTAAACAATTATTAGCCAGGAATAAAAAAATTAATGCTATTTTCATTCGGTAAATTATTTGACTCTATTTTAGAGAACACAACGATGCTAAATTTCACATATATTTGGCGGATTTACTTACTAACGTCACAAAAATTTTGTCCAGAAATGTGTATGCCCTGCGCGAAAACTTTGATGCAACAATACCTGTAAATCAGGTAAAAAATTATTTTTTATATTTTTATCAATAAAAAATTTCTGTTAATAGGTGATGCTAGCTTGTGCTAAAGATTTATGAAAAAATTTGAATTGCTTTAAAACTCATTTCTATAGTTTGATAGGATGTTCCAAAATGACACTAGGAACCCCATGCCAGGCTGTATAAGTTTTTAATTATTACTTTTTTCTTTAGTTATTCTAATATAAAGAAACTTCTCCCCATGAATCCGGAGAGTAAAACGAAGCAAACAAACAAAAAATATAACCTTCTAATTGCCCTGTTTTTTCCTAAAAAAATTTGACTTTTACTGATAGTAGGCGAACCTGCTACATAGCTAAAATTGCGTTCGCGCAGTTATTATTAAATCTCAAATAAACATTTCAAACGCAAGAAAATATGTTTTTAAATTATTTTTGTAGATATAATCAAAAAAAACTTCTAAAAATTCTAATCCCACTGTTTTTTATGCCACAAAATGCCAGATTTATGACTTTTTGATAATAAAAACTCATTTTAAACTAAATCATTTTGTGAATGTCTTCACAATTTTACCTAAGGACGTATTTGAATCTAAAACACTACAAATTAAAAAAAAATAAATCAATTTTTGTACCTTTACTAAATTTAATAGACACATGTGTTTTCTCTCTCTTTATTTACTTTGCTAAAAATGTTGCATTTCGCGCACAGTACTATACTGAATTTTTATTTTGCTTTTTACATTCATTTCTTATATTTTTATTGTGAAATCTCTCTTTTGTATTTTAAAAATGTAATAGTGACGTGCCCTGGAGCTCCGAGCTCCGGAGCTCCGAAGCGTAGCTCCGCTTTTAGGAGCTCCGGAGGAACCCCCGGAGTTCCGGAGCTCTACCCTATATTTGTACTAAAGCTAAAGTGTTTCAGGCTGATATTAAAGGCGTAACCGCTCTCTGTCAGAAAAAATAAAGAATAAACGCTCGAACGAATAAAATTTTTAAAAAAAGTTTCCAGTGGTTATGTAACCAATGTTATTTAGTTGCGTCACATCTTTCTCTGCACGTGATATTTTTTTAAGAAAGAGTGGATACTTTAACAGCCTGCTATTTTCATCCTAATGAATTTATCTTTAATTTCACGAATAATTAATAAGTGATGCCATGTATTATTTTATCAAAGTTTTTTTTGCAAATTAATTTTTTTTTCAAAACTTATTTAAAAACGCCAGAAATAGTTTTAAAATGCAAATAAAGTAACTTTAAATGTATTTCAAGCTTAAATAAACCCAAAATCTTTCATTTAATGGGCGAAGCTCCGGAGCTCCCTCCGCTTAGGATGGCCAGAGCTCCGAAGCATGATATTGGAGGCTAGGAACATTACTAATAAATAAAGAAATTTAATTCAATTCCATTCAAAACAATTTAAAAATTAGGTATCACAAAACAAATTATTTGCAACATAAAATATAGGTGAATACAAGTAAATTTCCAATCGTTTTTGTTATGTAAATCAATATTACTTTTGAACAAAAATATAAATCCGGGGGCGGCAGAATCTTAGTAAAGGTACAAAAATTGATTTATTTTTTTTTAATTTGTAGTGTTTTAGATTCAAATACGTCCTTAGGTAAAATTGTGAAGACATTCACAAAATGATTTAGTTTAAAATGAGTTTTTATTATCAAAAAGTCATAAATCTGGCATTTTGTGGCATAAAAAACAGTGGGATTAGAATTTTTAGAAGTTTTTTTTGATTATATCTACAAAAATAATTTAAAAACATATTTTCTTGCGTTTGAAATGTTTATTTGAGATTTAATAATAACTGCGCGAACGCAATTTTAGCTATGTAGCAGGTTCGCCTACTATCAGTAAAAGTCAAATTTTTTTAGGAAAAAACAGGGCAATTAGAAGGTTATATTTTTTGTTTGTTTGCTTCGTTTTACTCTCCGGATTCATGGGGAGAAGTTTCTTTATATTAGAAGAAAAATAACTAAAGAAAAAAGTAATAATTAAAAACTTATACAGCCTGGCATGGGGTTCCTAGTGTCATTTTGGAACATCCTATCAAACTATAATAATGAGTTTTAAAGCAATTTCAAATTTTTTCATAAATCTTTAGCACAAGCTAGCATCACCTATTAACAGAAATTTTTTATTGATAAAAATATTAAAAAATAATTTTTTACCTGATTTACAGGTATTGTTGCATCAAAGTTTTCGCGCAGGGCATACACATTTCTGGACAAAATTTTTGTGACGTTAGTAAGTAAATCCGCCAAATATATGTGAAATTTAGCATCGTTGTGTTCTCTAAAATAGAGTCAAATAATTTACAGAATGAAAATAGCATTAATTTTTTTATTCCTGGCTAATGTTTTTTTAAACATCTCTTTTTTAAAGGTGCGGTGCGGATTTAAACATTTTGTTTTTGATGATTTTTTTTGTGAAAACCTTACCTCTGCCCCCAATAGCCCACAAAAATTTTTTCAACAAAATAGATCCAGTGGTTGAGAAGTTATGACCTTCTAAAATGGCGTTTTTCGACAAATTTCTACGTGAAGGATTGCTTAATGGGTATAACGATTTGAGTTACAAATTTAGGGTTTTTAAGCAAACGGCTACTTTCTACTTTATTTTGAAACCTCGGTTGTTAAGTCGTAGTATTCCGTAGTAGTTGTTAAGGTGTATTTTTGTTGAGATATTGCGTTTCCCGTACAAAACACCCGCGATTTTTTGCTAGAAATACGAAGTGAGGCAGTGATATGGTGAAGTTTTCCCAACATTTTTGTCGTCACTTCGTATTTTTAGCAAAAAAATCGCAAATTTTTTGTACGGGAAACGCAATATCTCGACAGATACTGCACCAATCTTAGCGATCAAGGTATCAAATTAAAGTAGAAAGTAACTGTTTTTTGAGTGCATATTTTGTAACTTAAATTTTTATACTCATTAAGCAATCTTTCACGTTCAGAATTGTCGAAAAAAGCAATTTTTAGGGGGTCATTCATATCCTGAACCACTGGAGATATTTTATTGAAAAAAAATTTTGTGGGCTGTTGAGGCAGGGGTAAGGTTTTCACAAAAAAATATTAAAATCGAAGACAAAAAAGTTTGACTTCGCACCGCACCTTTAAAGCTGAAATACATAAAATTCAATATTGATTACTCATGTGAGGAATGTCGATATGACCACGTTATCTTTGCCCGTGTTTTGTTTGCAATACTGTCCCAATATGGCGTAATTTTCTCATATTGTCTGGTTCCGGTAATGTCCTTTTCTTCTGAAAATAAAAGAAATTAAAACAACATTTTTTAAAATTAGTTTAAAAACCGTTCATCAAATATAAAATTTTTTTCAAAACCCTATTTTTGCAAAATCGTTAAATTAAAAAAATATTTTAAATATCCAAAAATATGTTAAATTAAATTCTACTACAATAAATGTTAAACCATTTAAAGTCCTTTATAACTTTAAACATTCTTAAAGTGTTTACCCTTGACCTTTAAACCCCCAAATATTTGAAACTGAAAAGATGAGGACGCCAAGGCACCCTAATAATCACGTTTTCAAGCTAAATTTTTGAAAATACGGCTTATATTGATATGATAGTCAAATTTTTGGGCTAAATTTTAGTAAATTTATACTGCATTTATAATTTACAATTACATTGTGTTTGTTTTGAAAATATAATTTTACCTCTGCAGCTGCAAATTCCTTTGACACATTTAGGAATTTTGGTCGTTATGACTGTACTGTACTTCGAAGATCCGTAGGGATACGGTATTGAATGAAGCTACAAATAATGAAAATATCAAGGTAAAATTTATGCTCCATAAAATTTATAAGAAAAAAAGTTTAGCTTAGTTACCCTTTGAAGGTTGAGAATAATTCGTAATCAATTTTTTTAAATGTTTAAGTAATAAACTTATATCCGTCAGTAAAAGACAAATTCGTAAACATAATATTAATTTAAAATCTTTACACACTTTTGGATCGGTGTGATTGAATACGTATTTTAAACAATTCAGTTGTATTGCTAAATCTCTAAATAGACTTAAAATGTAATGCATAATTAAACTACAAATTTCAAAATTGTCCAAAATAACTCAATTAAAATTTCCTGACTCCAAATTTTTATATAAATTATTAAAGTGTTTCTACACCTGTACAAAAATTATACGTATTGGAAAAATTGCCAAGAAAGCCTTTTTTTTACCAGATTGATAGATTTATTTTATTCATATTAGTGTATTGCTACAATACAATTTTATGCATAATTATTGTATAAATTGACCGTTCCAATGACAAAATGTCCAATTAAAATCTTTTTTCATTCGCATCATTTTTTCCATACTATAGCGGTTTTGATTCATTCGTTCATTCATTAAGAGTTTTTGTTTGACATAATTGTGCTATTTGTTTTAAATGCTGTCCTTCAAAAATTTATTTTATATACAAAAGTACCAAAAATTACTTCCACACGGTACTGACAATCGTAATCCAATTTGAGAAGTTGCTGCCTTGGAGTTTTTATGGGAATCACGTGGAACAGGGCCGTCTAAATATGTTAAATTGCAGCTGGTAAATCGATGTAGTGTCATATTTAGATAAAAATAATTTTTTTTACAATTTCTTTCTTAAATAATAATATACCATGAAATAATTTTAATAGAGCGCATTTTAATTAAATTGTTATTTTAATTAAAATTTTATTATTATTATTATATTAGTAATAGTAATAGTTAATAGTAATACAGTAGTAATAGTAATAGTAGTAATAGAAATAGTAGTAATAGTCATAGTAGTAATAATGATAACAGGGATAGCAATAGGAATAAGAGTAATAGAAAAAGTAATCGTGGTGATAGTAGCTTTAGATAAAAGATTGTAACGTGCAAAAGTTATTTTGTAAAACTACGTTGTAGGTTTTCAATTAAATTAATATCGTCA
This sequence comes from Microlaimidae sp. YZB2_3, assembly GCA_030248175.1. Lineage (NCBI taxonomy): Eukaryota > Metazoa > Nematoda > Chromadorea > Desmodorida > Microlaimidae > Microlaimidae sp. YZB2_3. The sequence continues at coordinate 3,016 of JASAMX010019673.1, read as the reverse complement.
AAAAAGTATGATGACCAAAATTCCAAAGATTATTTCCAAAATAAGGACACACAAAAAATTGTGTATTAACAAGTGCTTTAAAATTTCTGGGTGAAAAAAATCATATTTAAAAACTAAAAAAAAATTGCAACAAAACTAAAAGGCTTGGAAAACTTTAGGGTTTTAGATACTAAAATTTCTAAGGCTTTTAAATAGCTATTTGATTATAGCTTTTTATTAGTTTAGTTTGTACGACAAAATTATGTGTAAAATTCTTTTAAGTAATTACAATGTAAAAAATTTAATTTGTTATTATTAAGTACTATTGGTGCGGGATTTATCCAGGTGGACCTTTCCTCTCTGTACAAAAAATAAAGCAGCGAGAAACACCAAAAAAAAATAATGTTTCTAAAAACGTTGTTAGAATTTTGCAGAATTCCTTTTTTAAGTCTAGTATTAAAAATTAAAAAATACCGAAAATAGAAAAAAGATATCACAAAATTTACAATAAAATAATGGAAATAGCTAAAAAACAATTACGGGGATAATATGATCAGCATGGTAACCCTGGAACACATCCTGACACCAGGACTGGTTGGCTTGCATGGCTAGATAAATCATTTCCCGATTGGAGTCTAAAAATACAAGAACAGTAAAAAGTTATTTTTAGTCAATTATATTAATCCAATCTCTCAGTTGCACTGGTTGGGTATTTTAGCAATGCTTTAAATTTGTATTGTTTTTAGCTTAAGTTTTTTTTTGATGAATGTATATTTAGACGGATGATAAATAAAATTATTTATTCTTGAACATATTAATGTAATGTAATTTTAAATCAACTCTCATAAAATTATCAAGCCCAAAAACAGGCAATATACTGTAGGTGAAACTTCAAAATAAATATTTTAGTGTATCAATTTAACATTACAAGTAAGACCGAAATCTATTAAATATTTGAATATTTTATTCAAACATGAATGACCGCTTGAACTTAAAAAACTATTCGAAAAGTGTTGTCGAAAATTGCAACAGGGCAGCTGCGACTGAGTTTGCATTCCTGAACCCGTTATTGAAAGTCGTGAAATTCGTGTTAAACACGGGTTAAGATGGGCGATAAATCACCTACGCCCTGGTTGCGCTAAAACCATCTAAAAAATGGCTATGTACCTTTTTTTAACTGCCATCTGACGGTAGCCTGGATGTATTTCCGATTCCGGTTGGTCACCACGTCGAATTCCACCGTGGCATTTTCAGGAGGATCCGCGTACGCTTAAATGTTTTAATAAAAACTCCTTCCAACTTTAATTATTTTATAATTAAGTTTATGATTGTATAATTACGAAAACACTAAAAACCATTTATTTTACCGCAAATGTTTTGTAACAAAGGTTCCACAGATAAATTTTTACAAGTTGCAATTAAAAAATTTTGAGTTTACTTCAAAATATGGCTTTATTTTATTTATTTTGATTGTTTTTATAATTGTTTCAGATTTTGAAAAAATGCTTTATTACAAGAAATTTTTGACAAACAATTTATGACATTATTTTTTAATTATTGAAATTAACACCAAATTACATAGGCTGGATCTTATAAAGAAACTAATCAAGAGCTCCGGAACTACAAAAAAACCATGTAAATTATGGTATTAGTCGTACGTACAATAAATATCGTACTGTTTTTGAAATACAATTTCTTATAACGATTTTTAATATTTATTTTAAGAAGAGAAAAAAGTGGTTTATACATTTCTGATTTGCAGATATTCTTTTCTCAATAAAGATTAACTTTTTAATAATACATAAAAAGGCAACGTTGAGACATAAATAAGAAAAACGGTAAATAGAATGTTACTTGACAAATAAAAACTTTCATTTTAAAAAAATCTATTTAAAAAACAAAAGTTATGTTCTGGACCCAAAAGTTATTTTTTAGGTTCGTATTGATAGTTTATGCTTCAAATTAATTTAAATTGTTTTGTTAGAACTTTGGCTGTAGTTATATCTAATTTTTAAATAAACCTATAAATTGCTAGTTTAAACATGTTCTATGTTCATTTTATATTTAAATTGCAATAATTATGTCCTTGGAGAAAAATTAACCGGTAATATATCAGAAATAATAATAGTAATGATAGTAATAACTATAATACATTAATGGAAACTATAATAAAAACTTATTAGTTAAACTTACTGATGTTATGCTGCGGCTCCGGTGGCTTGTTGTACTGGAATGGATTGAAGCAACGACTCATGCATCTTTCGTAAACGTCAACATCCAGGTGGAATTGGCATTCCTCCTCGCAATTTTCCTGCTTCAGCGGCGAAAAACTGTGAGAGTTGTACAGATCCCTGTACACAGACACCACACAACCGATTAAAAACAATAATATTGTACAATGACCCCAGCGTATTGTCATTGCTAGCAGGTATGAGTTGTCATTAGAGTGAAAAACCGTAAAAAGCGTCTGAGTTTTTAAAAACTCACAGGACTAAACAAAGGGCGATCAGCTAAGCAAAAAAGTCACATCGCATGTAGTCGTCTTGGAAATTGATGTAATTGATTTCGAAGTACGCAACATTAAGTTGTAGGATTTTCGTTTATTTTTTCACTCGGTAAAAAAAGTTTAAATTTAAAAAGAAACAAAGACCGCTGCAGCTGGTAGAAGTAGTATAAAATGAAAACGAACGAAATTAGTGGCAATAAAACTGAAACGCAACTTTTTCGAAACTTAGGTAAGTCCAGTTACAACGACAATAAAGCGGCCTGGCCTCGATTAAAATGCATTAATAAAACAATGACAGAAAAATAAAAATGATCTGCGGAGAAAATAATTACATTCTCCTCGGAATTAAACAAAATTATAAATTGAGTACCGTAGAATCAAGAAGACACGATCCGAAAAAATAAGCTAAAACTGAAATATAAAATGAAAAAAAGGCTTTGAAACAATAACTCGTTATTTCGCACTACAGCTATACAAGGGTCATATTCAGTTACGAATAATGATTTCATCTTTTTTTTCATCAGTTGTTGC
>JASAMX010019667.1:0-16793 GCA_030248175.1 Microlaimidae sp. YZB2_3 | reverse complement strand
AAGTGACTTAAGGCAAAAATCCAAAAATTCCATTTTATGTAACCTAAAAAAGTGGTTTAAATTTTAAAAAGGTTTTATACTTTTGCTTTGGATTTAAAAAATGAAAATATTGTTAAAATCTAAAAACTGAATTTAAATCGCTCAAAATAAAATGCATGGTTTTTGACCTTTAAACATTTTGGAGAAAGTAGGAACTGGGTTTTATAAAAGTAAAGTATACCACATACTATTAAGCCCAATATGTTTAATACACAATCAATACACACAATGTTTAATCAGTACACAATGTGGTGTACTCATCGCTTTTTAATAAATTTATCGTTAAATTATAATTACATGTGTACTTATATCACTACATTAATATTTAACTTTACTGCTAAAAGTTTGTAAAACCAGCGAAAAAAATAATTAAAGGCGTTAGTACAATATTGGAAAATTTACCGGTAAAAGTAGTAAAAAAACTGAGTAAAATCTTGTAAAAATTGCTAATTTCCCTTAACTAAACATACAATTGTATCTTGTGTGTCGGTGTTTTCCATTTTATAATTAATTAATTTTATTATAATTTTTTTATTTTTTCGATAGAAATACAGTACAATAATATCAAAATAAATAGAAATGGTAAAAAACCTATATAATGAAAGGCAGGTAAAGGTATCCCACGCTTCCTTACCTACACCTACTTATGTCCAATTATTTTCATTGTTTTTAAAGTTTCTCGAAGCATCATGCGACGTTTTTTTTATTTTTGTTCTGAATATAATAAAATTTTTAATTATTTTGTTTGAAATATTTTAAACATTGTTTTTTACAGTTTTTAATAAATTTATAATTGCCGTCGCCAACGTAAAAATTTTGAAAGCGCCGTTCACTTTTATTAAAAACTAAAGTTTGTTCAGAAGTGATTGAGACTTGCGACCAAACTTGAACTTTAAAACATTATATCTTAGAATCGGCGCTACAGATTAATACGGTGCTTATATCAATTCTAGCTTGGTTTTTTGGCTATCATTAAAACTTAAAATTGAAGTTAATCTATGAATTCATCACTACGGCCAAGAATATATAACACAAGAGAATGTCCGACTGTACGCTAAATTTTCGACCAAAATTTTGCGAGAAAAGTCGCACTTTCGAATTAGTGTGCGAATTTTCTCGCAAAAATCCGCCATTTTCTGCTAGTTTTTCCGCGCTGCGATTTTTAACACAGTGTTAGTTTTCTCGCAGTGGGGACTGCGACTTCTTTCGCACTCTATACTGCTTTATTCGCACTCCGATTATTTTCGCACTGTGAGTCTGCCTGCACAACAAAAAAAAAATAAAAACAAAGCGGAACAAAAATTTTGTGTTTAAATGAGTAAAAGTCGTTTTTTTTACCTTAAGATGTTAAAAATTTTTAGTTTTAATAAAATAAACTAACTTTTCAATATTTTAAAATTAAATAAAACATGTTTCGAAGTGTTTTACTCCATTGAAAATGACTACCAGCGTCTGTATCTTTTTTGTTGCGCAGCTAGACTCGCAGTGCGAATAAAGCAGTATAGAGTGCGAAAGAAGTCGCAGATCCCACTGCGAAAAACTAACACTGTGTTAAAACTTGCAGCGCGGGAAAACTAGCAGAAAATGGCGGATTTTTGCGGGAAAAGTCGCACACGAATTTAAAAGTGCGACTTTTCTCGCAAAATTTTGGTCAAAAATTTAGTGTACAGTCGGACATTCTCTTGTGTTATATATTCTTGCTACGGCCGATAAGGTTAAAATTTCTGGGTCTCAAAAAGCTAATTTTTTGATAAGATACGACCACTTGGTGTGCTATTATATAAAACGAATTTTTTAAGTAATTTCTAAAAATTTGAGCACGATTGTAACGGTTAATTTTTTACAATGGTTTCGAAAATGTTCCGCTTAAATGTTTTCGAACATTTGTGACACATACGGCGTATGTGTCTCTTTCGTGAAAACTCAACGTACAAGCGTTAATAAAAGGTGATTATCTTTGTCCGGCCTATGATGTAATGGATAGCACGCCAAAGTTGACCTTGGAGGTTACGGGTTCAATTCCTGTATCGGCCAAATTTTTCAATAAATTTGGCTGTCTAAATTTTTCAGCGCCTGGTTATTTTCGCTTCTACTTTGGGTCGTCACATATTTGGTGGCCGATACACACCTCCGGGTATGTATACCAGTGTACCCCCCGTTCTACGGAGAATAGACGCGATTGTTGGGGCTGGTGGAAGTGTGGGAATTGAATTAAAGAGGCTGACAGCAGCTCTTTTCTTGTTGGGAAGGCGTGATACATAGGCCTATGTGTCCCTTTCGTGAAAACTCAACGTACAAGCGTTAATAAAAGGTGATTGATTATCTTTCCCATATCATTGTCCGGCCTTTGGTGTAATGGATAGCACGCCAGAGTCGACTTTGGAGGTTACAGGTTTAATTCCTGTATCGGACAAATTTTTCAATAAATTTGGCTGTCTATAAATTTTTCAGCGCCTCGTTATTTTCGCTTCTACTGTGGGTCGTCACACATTAATAGAAGGCATATATACTACAGCGTCATATTATTGAATTTTTTAATGTAATATTGCCGGGACTCTCGTGTCGCACCTGCGCAACTGCGGAACTCTCGTCTCTCGGGACTCTCGTGTCTCTCTCTCGTTTTCGTTTTGTCGCACAAAAAATTTGTTCACTTCACTTCACAAAAAATTTTTTCAATTCAGACGCTTGAGACTCAGAAATAAATACCACCGTTACATTTTTTTTGCACGCACATTGTTTTCAATCGACCGAAATCACGTAAGAAATAAATTCCATAAGCATGATTGATTATTCCGTATGATGTTTATTTCAGTAATAGTACGCTCAACAGTTTTTGCGCTGTTTTTCAACAAAAAAATTAAGGTGGTTCGAGAGTTACGCTAACACCTAAACAATTTTGCCGCAATAAGATGCATTATTGATGGGACTCTCGTGTCTCGGGACATTTCAACCATACCTTATGCAAATTATTTCTTACGTGACTTTGGTCGATTACGTTTTTAATAAGCAAATTATGCAAATAAAAATTAGCTTTGCCCCTTTAAATCAATTTTATGAATACAAAAAAAGGCTTTCTAAACCAATGGTTAAACACAGTAATTATTGAAAATTTTTACTTTTATCACGTTAGTAATTGAAAACAATTGAATTTATAAATTTATTTAATTTGCGAAATACGTTCATTTCGTCGTGGAAAACCAGAATGTAGTCCAATTAGGATTTATTTCTAAAAGGAGTATCACACATAATAAATTATTTGTATACAATTTTGTTTAATTAGCCAAACATAAGTTGCTCGCAACTAATTGGATATTCATTAGTATGATAAATCGTAAGTTCAATATTTTCTTTCGCGGTTTTCCATCCGGAGAATTAATGGGTGCCAACACTTGTAAATGCTCTTTCCAGACCTCAAATTTTAGTAACGTGAGATTTAAAGATGCGGCTGTGTCGTATCAAGAATTTACAACAAAAAATCTGGCAAGAAAAAAGTCGAATGTAATTTTGAAGTGCAATTCAAATAGAACTTTATTTGAGCCGATTTTTTAGTGTCTAACATTTTTTTGTTATATATATATATATATATATATATATATATATATATATATATATATATATATATATATATATATATATATATATATATATATATATATATATATAAACAGATGCATTGTGACAAGAAAACCGTCTATACAAACAATGTATATATATATATATATATATATATATATATATATATATATATATATATATATATATATATATATATATATATATATATATATATATATATATATATATATATGTATGTATATATATATATATATATATATATATTTATTTATTTTGATTTATTTATCAAAATTACCAAATTTTAAAGCTCATTTAAACTCCATTGAAATAGCAGACTCCAGTAAAACAGCGTCGCGCTGTTAATAGTATTTATAGAGAATACATAATGAATATTATGTATGTTATGCTGTTATTGAATTAATTTGTGCGAGCCACGTCCGGCTGATTTTATAAAAATTCTACCATAAAAAGTAGTTCACATTATTTTCTACTATCATATTAATTTTGATGAGGGGTTAGACCGTTGGACGGCGGTCGCACAAAAAGTATAATAACAGAAACAACCGATGCTGTTCTAACTACAGCTTCAAAAGAGTGAATCTAGCAAAATATAACCCTGGATTGGGTAGTTAAGTGGCAGAATGTTTCCATATCAAGGAAAAGTCGCTGGTTCAAACCCAGCTCCAAGCCCCAATTTTTCCAAATATCTTTAATTAATTATACAGTGTATATTAAATTTTTAGTAGGTACGTCAGTAACTTAAAATTACTTCTTTATATTATTTGTTATTATAACCCGTTCGTAACATATCTAAATAAAATATCAATTAAATTTAAAAAAAAAAACAAATATCACTTAAAATATATTTAAAAAATCACAATAACAAATTAGAAAGATCGTTTTGGATCTGATACTGGAGTTTTTCAACAGTGAAACGTTTAAAAGCTTAAAATCGTGGGTCATTCTTATGAACTTTTGTTTTTTGCACAGCACAATGTTCAAAGCTGCCCTCTTGAGTTTTGCCTTCTAAACTCACTCGTGGCTGCAGTGTTAAAGTGCTGTCACTTGTCACTCCGTTCTGAATTAGGATATTCGCTGCCTTTCTATTGGTGTTGCACCATTTTCATATGGTTTTTGAAAGTCAAAATATATCTTTGAGATGGATAGACAAATACAAGAAATTCTTTCTTCCAGTTTTCTTTTAAGTTTCAATTCAAACGACAATTTTCCGGACCAAATTTCGCCGTTATAGGTTATTTTTAAACCAAACTTCAAATAAAATTTTGGCCAATTAATTAGCCAGTAGATTAATATCCTATCTGGACAAATGCACATTAACTTTTTTCAGTTTATCCATAAGCTCTTGCTCATTTTTGGAAACGTAACCATATAAACTATTTTTCTTAACCGGTTTAAAATGTTTAATGTCCAATCGGGGCAGTATTTTGGCCTTTTTCAACGCTTCTTGACGCCCTTCGATCAGATTTCCATAGCCGATATCGTCCACGTATTGGCAATCGTCCAAATTTAACTGCCTGAGGTTACAACAAGCGATGCCCAGGGTTTTCATTGTGCAGTTGTTCACCTGATTGACGCGGCTTAGATCCAGGAAACGGAGCCGCTGGCACTTTTCCAGAATCACCTTCACCCCGTTCTGGGTGACGCGGGACTCTCGCAGGGACAGCTCCTCCAGCTCAGGACACAGGGCCGCCAGGGTACGCGCAGCCGGATCCGTGAACTCGGAACAGCCGGTGGCACGAAAACTGTACAGGGACTTGGACGCCAGTATTCGCTCCAGCACTGCATCCGTGAGACGCTCGCTGGGACCCACGCTGAGCTCCTTCAGGTTTGGCAGGAGAGCCAGAGGGAGAAAGTTGGTGACCAGGCGGCATTTGTTGACGGCCACAGATTCCAGCGTCGGACAATGCTGGCAAAGTTCCAAGAGTTCGTAGTTGCAAATTCGCATCCCACTGAAGTCCGCCCAGCGCAGACGTTTTAATTCAGAAATGGCCGGGCACAACCGCTCTACCCCATAGCAGGACACCATGGACAAGGTTTCTAATTCAGGGAAATTGGCGCAGATCAGTCGAAAATCGTCGTTTTTCAGTGCATAATTGTAGTCTAGGGTAAGCTGGCGAAGTGAGTGACTGGAGTCCCTAAATTTGACGGCGAGCGGGAAGTTGGCCAGCTGCAATACGCTGAGCGAGCGGTTGCAGATTATGTCGCAAAGCTCGCGCTCCAGACTTCCGTAGTCGCTGGAAAACTTTCCGCTGGTGGTGCGAGACTTATCCACCAAGCTGACGGAGTTGAAACTTAATTTTTGCACGTTACGCAATCGTTTGCTGCTGCTTAAAATCGACAAGCAGTCCAAGGCCAACGTGCAGTCATCAAATTGCAACTCTGTAACACTCTTCGACATAGAGCTGACGGTGAGTAGTAGAGCCCTAGTCACAAAAAATTGACACCCTCGCTCTGGGGGCAGGCGAAAATTCAGGCTTTGCACGTTGCCAGTTCTGCTAAGTATTGGTTTAATGACATTGTCCAGTAAAAAAGAAGTTTTGAATAATTTAACAGGGATTAACCAATGGAACGAGGCTTTGTGAAAAGCGTAGCACGGAATGTCTTCTGGGAAATATTTATGAAAGTCAATTTTTACTATGTCGCTATATGGCATCAGCGCTTTCCAGCTGCGACAAACGCGTTCATTTTTTACCCTTTCCGGAATATCCAGCCACAAGAAAACCTGCTTCCAACAGTCGTCCATGGTTTATGACTGGATAAACCTAAAGTTATATACTATCAAACTAAGCTTAGCTTAAAAATGTTTTTTATACGAAAAGAACATAATCAATTCTATACGTTATGAAAAAAATTTCTAAAAAAAATTTTAAAAAATTCTTAGCACTTAAAATTAATGGCCAATTAAAAAAACAGTAAAATATAACGCAATGAAATAAAAAAATCATCGGATAGCGTTCAATCTTGATTCTTTCAGGATTTTTTTATATATTACGTTTTTTTTAAAGAATGTTAATTTTTAATTAAATTGCGACTTTGTTTTTTATATCAATAAAAGTAAATGACTAAAAATAGCTTAAAAATGGACAAATCTCTTTAAAAGTGCAAAAAGCAATCAAGTTATAGCTACAATAAGGCACTACACAGGAGTAAACCACCATTTAGATAAGGAGGTAAACGGGTGGGCATATCTTGTTGTAGCAAGAGAACAAATAAAACCTGGAGAAACTAAAAAAATAGATACACGGTAAATTGCAAGTACAGTATAAGGTGTTTTTAATTCAAAACTTCTGTACCAAGTATTTTTTAAATATAAGTGTTTACGTGCTTGCGATGTTTGCAATAAATTTTTATGCACATCTTTAGAAAATCTGCAGATTAATAATATTTTATCTAAAAAAATACCCGGGATACAAAATATGAGTCCAAAGCGCACGTACTTAGATAAGAAAAAAATTTAAAATCAGCATACAGTTATACGTAGGTCAGATGACGCAACGAACTATATGTAATTTTTTAAGAATAAAAGTTAAACAAAAGTCAAATAAAAAATAAAAAGCAAGTAATAGAAAAAAATGTCTTTAAGATGACTTCTAACTGCTTCCAAACTTAAGTTTTGAGGTCAAAATGAATGTTTTAACCAGTAAAAAGCTCAAAAATGCAATAAAAAGGGTTTTTTGACCTATAATTAGCGTTTTTTACCTATTTTTCTTTCAAAATCAAAAAACCAATATGGGTAAAATGCACTCCAGAAAAAAAACCATATGGGTAAAATGCGTTTCTCGGATTTTAACTCCCCCCACTCCGGACCAACTTGCCCCTGAATGGTTCAAACCCTAAATTTTTATATTCCTTGACAACCAACATCACGCGAACAAATATCCTGTCGTACCAAAAACATATAACATAAAACAAATCTTAAGTATATTTAATAGCAAACAAAAAATGTTAGGTTAGTTAGCTGAGCATACCTAAAGTTGCAGATAAACACTAAAATAAAAAAAAAAAAAAAAAAAAAAAACAAACATAAAAATCACGTGTTTCTGTGCTTCCCCGAACACGTAATGTACAAATAAGCATAATAGTTGCACGTCATCAGCGGGGGCTATTATACTTATGTTACAAAGTAAAAATAAACTACTACGTTATTTTATAATTTTTTGTATAAATTTTTTACATTATTAAACAAATATAAAAACAGTTATTAGATTAGCGTAAAATACAAAATGCTTATTTTATAAGTTTATTCTAATACATGCAATGAAAACAAAAGCAGTGGTTTGAGAAAAATAAAGTTTATATACAAAAATACTTAACTAAAACTTTTTAAAAAAATATAACTTTTTATTAAAAATTTTTTAAAAAATTATTAGAAAGAAAATAAAATCAAAAATCAAATTAAATGACAATTTAAATATTAAAAAAAAAATTAAAAAAATACAACACGCAAAAATAATAACATTATTAAAAAATTCCTAAAAAATTAACACGCGTGTAAATAAAACAAAAAGCAGTATCTTGTAATGCATTACGATCCGTGTTTTACTGGTTTTACACATACAGGCAGGAACAAGTTACTGGTTTGGATTAAACACGGTGGATTAATCCCTTATTAGTAATTTAGTAGTCAATTTGCATAATTTAGTTTTAACGATTGTTGATTGAAAATAGTAATAAGAAATATAGTGATTATTGATTTGAAAAACCAAACAGTAAAAGGCAAAATTATAAGCAATTAATTTTAAAGAAGAAATAAATTTTAGGTTTTGCTGCTAAAAAATTAGCAGTAGATTTTAGACTCTTTTAAGTCAACTATGATAAAAATTGGTGCCACAGTGGTAAGAAGTATAAAATTAGACTATTGCTGAATTATATATCGCTGATCTCGCAAAAATATATATAGGGGACATGAGAATCTTCTCATGTCTCATCTTCTCAATTAAAGGTGTGCACTTGTGACGTTTTTCAAACCAATTGGAATGCTTTTTTTAATCGCGCTTTTTGACAAAATATACAAAAATTAGGGTATTTATTCTCAAATATTAAACTGGTCTTAGTAAAAATTTCAGACTGCTTTGTAATTAAATGATCAATTGAGAAATCATCGAAGTCAGCAAAATAAAATTTACCTAGAAACAAGAACAACAAAATAACAAAGGTGTACATATTCTTAATTTCAATTTTTTCAATTACGCAAACCCAAAATACAACAAGAAAATAGATAACTAAATCAAAACAAAATGATATTTACCAATAAAATGTACACGTGCTTTGCAAGTAAATTTACGACTAATGAAAAAAACTTTAAATTTTGGATTAGAAGTGGCATCCTAGTGACTAATCAGTTTCTGATGGTTACGTTATGGTTATGATTTCTTATGTACCATTACGTGATTTTGTTTTTCATGTTTTTGAAATAGTTTTTTTAATTTCTTGAGAATTTTTTTTATTTTTGAGGTTTCAGAGTTTTTAAAATTTTAGAAAAGCTATAAATGGTTTTCAAAATTTAAAAATAAGCGACGAAAAAGGTTAAAGTCATAAAAGTGCATAAAAATTAATAGTCAAGTAATGTATTTTTTACTAGTTTTCACTGCTTTTAAAAATCATGAACCAAATAGGGAAAAATCGAAGTAGAAAATACTTCGTTGTCTTGATGTTTCAGAAAAACGACGTCCTAAATCACAAACTGTAAAATAAGAACACGGGTGATGATGCAACGTCTAGCAAATACGTCAGTGAGGTTAGTCAAGCTGTATAATAAATAATTAAAACAAAACAAAGTAATATTACTGATAGAATATAAACACGCATTTTTTAAGTCAACGACGAATTCGTGGCAAGCTTTCAAGAGTGAAAACATTAATAAAACGTAAAAAAAACTCAAAAATCAATTTGTTGCTTTTTTTAAATATATAACAAAATAATAAAGGAAAATATGTGACTTTATATTGCTTTGACACATTTACTGCCTTAACTAAGACGTAACCTAATTAAAACACACCCTAATCATGGTCCTAATGGCCCTAATTAGAGCGTGTAATTGCCCTGATTAGTAATAAGTAATTACCTTTAGAAAATAAGTTACTTCATAAATCATTTCATTTAAAACTACATCATAAATAATTTGTTTTCATTAAAAATAAATAAATAAACGCTTCTGATTTTATTATTTTCACAAAATTCACCATTTATTTTAATTGCGCAAAGAAAATAACGACTGTTTTTAATGAAGATTGATTTTTATTCTCTGTGCCCAAATAAGAAAGTGTCCTAATTAAGACCATTTGTTCCTCATAGGACATAAGTATAGGTCCATTAAAGGCCCTAATTAGGGTGTGTTTTAATTAGGGACATTAAGTGCCCCAACTAAAGCATTCCCTAATTGGGGCGCGCCATGGTTAGGGCCTAAATATATTTGAAATCACATATTTCCCTTTATTTTTATGTTAAATTTTTGGTTATTCAAGATTTGGGATTACGGAGGACACTTATCAAAAGTCAATGTTTTTTCAATTCTCTTATTTTTTTTGCTAAAAATTATGTACATATAAATCAGCCCTGCAAAAAATTACTATTTTGATTGTAAAATTTTACGAAAACACTATTCTTTATAAGATTTATTCTTTATTCATATACGCCAGTTGTCGATTTGGCCTAGTGGTTAGGATCCGGAATTTGCATGCAAAGGCCTAGGGTTCAATTCCAGGCGGACGAAATTTTTTTTCAATTTTTCTGAACAGTTTGTAAAATTTACAAACAAGTTTCTTGTCTCATTAGAAAGTCACGTTTTTGTAAAATATGCCAATGTTTTATTGAAGAAAGTGCAAACAAGCTTAAGAGTATGTTTAAAGCAACACATTTCGTTCTTTACAGGACTCTCGATAAATCCTACTTAATACACTAAGACCAAACAAATATTTTTATTAAATTGCTCACTTTTGCTACGATTACTCAATAATAGAACAAAAAATTGAGCGACATCTACTTAAAATATTTAAAAAAATAAGTCTATTATATTCTAATTCATGCTATACTTATATTAAAATTATACTCGAAGCTTTTAAATAAAAAATACAAAAAACTGCTGTCTAAAATAATAAAAAACCAAGCGGATGTCAGTCGAGAATGAATCAACGGATTGCGTAATAACTTTTTTCCACGTGGGTTTGTTTTTATTCCAAAACATAGTTAAGCACGTAGTCGTACGACATTCCTAAGCTATAAAAAAACGTTGCAAATCTAAATTTACAATATTTAAAACCTTTAGCTTTTATTAAGTTTGTGGAAAAATTATGATTGGAACTATAATATGGGCAAAAAACTGGTTAACTAAAAAAAGTAAAAATCTTCTTTCGATTTGTCCATTCGTCATGGTGATTTAACTATACTTAACACAAGCTTGCATAATAAAAGTACTTAGCAAAAACTTGCATAACTAACTATAGGTTTTTATGTTTTTAGTATAAATCCACCGTTGTGTAAAATGTGTTAAAAAAATAAAAAATTAACAACAAAAAAAAACGCTGAAAATTAAAAACTTCTTTGTTTTAACAAAACAACGTATGTAGTTTTACATGGTAACCGCATTGTTATAATTATTAGAAAAACAGTTTTAATTATTTGTATTTTAATTACAATCCATAATAATTACAAAAGTAATCCATGAATATTATAAAATTTTAAAAACAAAAGCTTAGCACTAACTAAGTAAACAAAACAAAACAGCGGGCCGTCAGTTTTAAAAATTAAAGTTCGCGATTTAAATCAACAATTTTAGTGTAAAGGGCAAAGTACAATCCTAAATGAGTCCAACATTTAAACGCACGAAAGAATAACTTATTACACCTAATTGCTCAAAAAACGATCTGTGACAAAAAAGGGCGACATAATTTCTAAAAACTATATTTCATTTTTTAGACGTAGGTATCTGTTTGTTTGTGGATGAATTACCTTCGGTTTTTTCTAAGTAAAACATTAAATAGTTAATAAAACTTTAAATGTATGTTTTGCTACATTTTTAACTCATTTAACAATCAATCTCTAATGCTCGAAGTTAAATGCTGGCGCTCACTATTAAATGATATTATGTCGATTGCTTTAGGTACGGGATCTTTAGAGCCTTAAGGTCTCTCCGGACAGTTTTTATTGCAGAGCGTTCAGTAGTAAACCACTTGCAATAAAGAGCAAAAATTACCCATTTTTATTTACACACAATTTATTTTTAAATTATTATACTTATAGAGTATTATAATATTTTAAGATATTCAAATGACGAAAATTTGACTAATTGGCGAAAAGCAGGCAACAAATCCTGTTTACAATAATGATAATTTTTGAATTTATGTGAAATATTTTTTTAAAATTATAAAAAAATAAAAAAAACATTATTAAAATCGAAAAAAAATTGTGGCCAATGATGTTTTAAGTGGGAATCGATCTCGGGACCTTTTAAAGATTTGACGACGCGCTAACCGATTATGCCACTGCTACCATTGGATGATGAGCTCTAAAAGCGATATCGATAAAACGCACGACGCACGACAGAACTATTTATGCTTAAAAAATACAAAAGATATTATGGCCTTCCAAAAATTATAAATTTCAATAGAAAGATACTATCTGGAGCTTTAAATTTTACCAAATTAAATTAAATCAAAGTTTCACCGAAATTTTGAAAAAATTAACCCCCATTTTTCACGGAAAATTGTATATTAAACCATAAATACAACAATATTCAATTTAATTTTTACGTACGTGAAAAAGGGTAACGGTGTCTCTCTATTGGAAGTATTTTTTTAATAAATAGTGAGCAGTAAATATTTTTAAGGGTTTTAAAAAAAAATTCATTGCATTTTGATTTTTAATATCAATTATTTCAATTACTTGCAATAATATAATGAATGTTCACTTAATAATCGTGATATTTCTCCCTTTTTAACACTCATATAAATTTTTTAAGGAAATATTACTGTATTTCACGAGATCTCCTATGCCAAAAATCGCGATTTTCCATATTTAAGAAAACTGTCCGGAGAGACCTTAAGCAGGGAACTTGGAGCTATCGAAAAATTTTGGGAACTTGGAGTCACGAGCAATGGAAACTTGAGCCTTCAAGAAAAAATAGGTTTGGGGTTAGATTTAGGCTTCGCTTAGGCTTCGTTAAACGTTTTAGCGATTTTTATTTTCGGCTCCAAATTCCCATCTTTAGGCTTCAAGTTCCCTATTTTTGGCTCCAAGTTCCAGCTCTTAGTTCCCAAGGCTCCATCGACCCTAGATCTTGCTTTATCCAAGATTTTTGAATATTTGATCCCCTAAAAAACCCAAAAACAAACTGCAGACAATTTTTAACTCAGCGAGTAATGAAGACGCTATCTAAAAAAACAATAAAAAAATTTTTACTTCAGTTTTTGAAACCTATTAAATCGATTGAATACAAAATATTTTAAGTGATAAAAAAACAAGAAAGCAAGAAAAAAGTCATTCAAGCTATACATAAATTGAAAATACATGGAAACAATTGCATATGGTTTTATACTGTAGCTTTTTTGGAAATGTTTTCTTCTTCCAATAAATCGATTAATTAATTTCTAAATTAATGTTACGTTGTCACAATATTGTTGTTTGCACTAATTGTTTCCACTGTAACATTAGTAATCTAGCATTATTTCACATTTTATTAAGGATATAAATTTGGAAAAACTGCTTAACAATACAAAATAAAAAATTTTTACATTCAAAAAGTTTCGCAAAGTTTTAAATTACTATTAAAAATATGTATAGAAATAATAATCTCGAGGCACAAAGTTTTATTTAACAATGCCGTAATTTAATGATGCAATATCACATGCCTCAAAATTTTATTTTAAAGAAGGTTGAGACTTTAACTCATATGATTTTCAAAGTTTTAAACCGCCTATTAAACTTTTTTCTTTTACTGCGACAACTGGAAATATTCGAAGAATTAAAAAAAAGAGAAATTGGCAAACACGAAACGAACACGTGATAAAGAATTTTTTCAGCTATTTGTTTACTTTATTATTTTAAAACCTCTTACATATTTATTAAATACATTCGACTGCATTAAACTATAAGTATCATGAAAGTAGAATATTCTAATAAATGACTAGCGTCCAACAGCGTTATAATTTTAAGAAAATTCAATTTGGTATAGGTACGTCCATACAAACAGCGATTCACCCATAAACCATGTATGTCCGCCCAAAAAACAAAGTTTACAGCCAAGTTAACAAGGAACAACAAATTTCTATACAACTGCAATTATTTTAATACATCCTTTCAAATAATTCAAATTTTCATAATAACCCGGTAAGGACGGGGGCCTCATTTGGGTAATCGGAATTCCAAATTTTGCCCGGAACATCCGGAATCCGGAACCGGAACTGCCCACCACTAGAAAAAACCATTTTTTCCTGCCTCATACCTGCCTCCGAGGCAGTTCTAGCTGCCTCCTACCTGCCTCCTAACCTGTATATGCTTCAATAGGAGGCCGGTCACCCTGCCTCCTACCTGCCTCCGAGGCAGTTTTACCTGGCTCCTGCCTACCTCCAGTCTTCAGGAGGCAGGTTCAAGAGCCGTCCTTATCGGGAAGCACATATTTTCAAAAAACACTGGTCAATTTCCAGGATGCATTCGTTGAAAACAAGGCGCGTCCATTTTCCAGACACAAGACAGTCTGCCAGATGCAAATTCGTCAATAAAATTCAAGAAATTTATAAATAAAAATAACAAAAATAACTTGGTATTTATCTTGTTGGAAAGACACACGTTTTTTGGACGATGTATGTGTTATGAATGAAGAAACACAAATTTTTCAACTGGTTTTGACGTAGATTTTATACTAAATGAAAAATTTAGAAATTTATTAAGCGCTGAATTATTTTGAAATTTAGTTTTAAAACAAATATTTTCGTTTAAATGAAAATGAAAGGGAAATAAAATTTTAAACGACAAAGTTTTAAAATATTTAATTTTTTGGAACAAAATCAATTTTCGGCAAATTAAACTTCATATTCAACCTTAGGGCCGTCGGAAATTTTAGGAACTTGGACCGTGACTTTTAACCGCTTAAGTAAAAATCTTTTGTGCTTGGATTTAAGCTTCTTTAGGCCAAGATATAGGTTTTAACGAGTTTTATTTTCGGTTTTAAGTTCCCAATTTACGACTCCAAGTTCTCCACTTCGTTCCCCAAGTTCCTTATTTTTGGTTTCAAGTTCCCTCGGCTCCATCGAACCTAAATCATTGAAATCAAAGGAAAAAAATGACTCAGTAAGTCTCTAACGCAAGCTTAACCTATCGTTCGCTCATGTGTGGTTCTTTGGATTTTAAAAAATAAAATTACAAATTAACTTGCTATAAAGCAAACTTCTTAATTTATAATTAGTCCAACGAGTCAAAAAAATTTTGAAATTCCGGTTTGGAAAAACTATTCTTTTTTTGGATTTGTCTAATACTTTTCATATTTTACTAAAAAACGCTTTTGGATTAAAACTTCTTTAAGCGTTTGGGGTTTAGAAACTTAAAAAAAAAAGAGTAAAGCGGTCTAATATGCAAAGTTTTGTTCAAAAACAATATAACAATATATATATATATATATATATATATCGCACCACACATATATCGTAACAGTGTAAACAAAGAAAAACTTTAAACAAAATTAAAAACGTAGCTATTTTTCGAGGAAGAAATGTTAATATGACAGATCCATTAGTCCAGCATCTTGCCTAACCTTATCGGCACAGGAATCCTCCTTTAATTTTTTACAATGGGGAAAAACCCACATATTTACGACGAGTGATCGCTTAGTTTAGTAAAATACTTCCGCCGCGTGGAATTTTCCAGAAGAGTTATAAAGTCCAGTAATGGCGAATTTGATCAGCTGATTGCAAGTCTGGGCCGCGCCTGGACAATGTACTATTTTTCGTAAATTTATTAGTCGCTTTCCTTCATACGACACAATAAGTCACATTCAATACAAAATTTGTGTAATTGCAACTCGTTTTTAGTTTTGCTTTAAGCTTTGTAAGTGTAAGACTGTACGTAAAGATAGATACCAAAGTTATAATATAATATAGTTTATAATTTAGGTTTGTCAGGAAAAAAGACGTTTGTAAAAAAAAAAGAATCAACGTGTCCCCACAAGATCGAAAAATGTTAAAATCTTGGGATTGCAAATACAAAGCTAAACTAAAAAAGTTTCAGGGAAAAAAGTGTAAAGGTTGAGACAATGAAAAATTAACTCTTTCTTTTATATTTTTTAAGTAAACAACTAAAATCAAAAGTAAAAGTTTTCTTACAAAAAAGCGAAACAAAAATTTTAAATTATGTTTCTTATAATGTTAGATAGATACGCTTTTTTTATGCAAACGTACTGCAGTGTTTCAATTTAGCCGAGGTTTGAATCTAAATTTTAAAACAAAAAACAAAAAGTTTATATTAAACGAAGTTTTTTTTATAGAAACATGAAAATTAAATTTTAAAATGTGCCAAGGGTTTTATTAAGGATTGTGTGACAACGTCACCCGTTTTTTAGCCATAAGAAATCGCCAACAACTAAAAAACCGGAAAGAAATGCAGTTTTATGTTCATTAATCCTATGAATAACAAGCACCATTTTTCTACGCCCCAAAATTTTGGTTCTCATCTCAGATTCAGTCGAAACCAATTGTCATTTTATTCGTATAGTGATGTTCCTCCGAATTCCTGAGCTCCGAAGCGGAGCTCCGCTTTTAGAAGCTTCGGGGTCGCTATATTGTTGTACTAATTTTATGAATATTTAAAAAGTGGTGCCATAAATTGTTTTATCAAAAGTTTTTGGTAAACTAAATTTTTCTGAAAACTTACTTAAAACGTTGACAACAGTCTCAAGAATGCAGATAGAATAATTTTAAATGTATTTTGCAAAATACATTTAAAGTTATTCTATATATATATATAACCAAAGGTGGATAATCTAATAAAGGTATGTCACAGCGCTCTGTAGCAGCGTGCATCATAAAATCCAATTCGGGCCGCATGTCCGGCCAGAAGCCGCATGTCCTGCCAGAAGCCGCATGTCCGGCCAGAAGCCGCATGTCCAGCCACTAACAGTTCGAACAAAGCAGAATTAAATTACTAAACAATTAATTGTCAAAAAAACATAT
>JASAMX010019665.1:0-20959 GCA_030248175.1 Microlaimidae sp. YZB2_3 | reverse complement strand
TATTAGCAAAAACTAAGCTTAAATTAGGTTTTAAAACCAAATAAAAAATTGTTGCCCATTTTTTTGGTAGTTTATTTGACCATCAAATTTTAAATTTGTTTAGATAGGCTTGAATTCCTCAGAGTTTTAGCAATAAAAAATATAATTTTTAATTTATTTTGTTGCTTAACAAAATTTTTTTCTTAACAACATTAATTTTTCATATCAAATTTTGACAATTTTTGGGCTTAAATGGGCTCATAACTCCTTAAATAAAACATATCCAAAAATAAACTCATAAATGAGGTCAACGTGTTTATTTGGGGTATAAAGATGTTTTATATGTGTGTTTTATTTTTCGATTAGGTCAAATCAATATTTGATAAACGTATGGAACTTGTACAAAGAAGTTAATATTTGGCATTTTTATAAACTTTACAGGCTTTTCTTAATTTTTTTAATGTTTTTTTAGCTTTTTAAGCAATGGTTTTCGCTGAGGCATAGAAAAAGAGTTTTTTTGTTATTAATTTAACAGTTATTCCGAATATATACTTCCCAAAAATAATAACGGAATGTATTTCTTCCTAGCGCCTGAGCGACGTGCAATCAGACAGAGCGTGGAATGTTGAGAATTGTATTGAATGTGCACGTGCTCTGCTGTAATCTTGGATTCCGACAGAGTACAAGAATTTGCATACTATGTTTTTTTTTGAAAGCCGGCAATTAGGCCCACTTAAGATCGTCAAAAGTTGTATAATGTTTTCAATTTTGATTTAAGAAAATAAAATTAAAAATAGGTAAATTTCTGTTTTAGAATTTCACGTCAGGACTTTAAGAACCCTCAAAATGTCATATAGTATTCGTGATGTTTTGTTCTGTGGGAATGGTTTTAGGAGGATCTAATAGAATCATTTTTAGCCAATTAGTGCTTGGGAAAAATTAATGTCCAATGAATGAAAGATCTCCTTTTTTTCATGAGTACTAATTGTCTAAAAGTGATTCTATTGTAACGTTATTATTCTGTAAAGAATATTTAAACTGAACAATTTCCGTTTAAGGTAGAACTTCACAGTTTTGACCACTTGGACTAAAAGTCGCATATCATTATAAATATTAATTTTTGGCCCATAAAAGTGGGGTGCTATAAAAAGTTAAGAATCTGTGCTATCCAGTGGTTATAAAAACATCACCGAAAAGTTTGTCCAGTTCGCAACAGATGTCCATGGATTCTACCTCTGAAAACCACAATAAGGCCTTTTAAAAAAATTGATTTGTTATTTTTGGGCGAAATTTTATAATAAATTAGGGTAATGTAGGGGGCAACTTTCAGAGGTGGTTTGGGCTCAAAATGATCTCAGGATTTTTTTTAAATTGCAAAAAAGACTTTTTTTACAAAAATATATAGTAAAAAAAATCCTGAAGTGCTTTTTTATTCGTTTATAATAAAAAAAATGGTAAAAGCCTATATCTAGCTATTTCCAAACTTTCGTTTAAAAATAACCTATTAATTTTTTTAAATTTTCTTTTAATTTTCTTTTAATTGACGCCGAGAAACTACATTTTGAACCATTCCTTTAAAAGCTCCTTTTAATTGAAAATCCCAGAGGACCCAGAGTTCCCAGATCCCAGAGACCCAAAATCCCAGAGTTCGAGTAGTCGCTCGACCATATTTTTAACGCCGAAAAAATTTTTTTTTATTTTTTAGCTTTTTAATTTAAATATTTAATTTAATCTAATTTATTTAAGATACGCTAAATAGAAAATGGAAAAATAGAATATTTTTGGTAATAAACTTTATTAATGTTTTGTATTTTTGACATGTATTTTATTGATGTTATTTGATGATTGTGGACGATAACATTTTTTTACAGAAAAATGAATGTCAAAAATTGAATCAGCAGGTCAAACTACGTATAGTAAGATGTAATTCAAAAAGATCTGTCGTCAAAAAAAACTGTGAAGTTCTACCTTAAATGGGAGGGTTTTGACTATTGTGTTACTAACGATGAAACACGAAGTTGTTTGAAAACGTAAAAAATAAAGATATTTTAACCAACCTGAGAAAAACCCTGAAAAAAATTCCTCTACTTAAGTTTCTGGTATTTGTTAAAAATTACGAAAATAATATTTTAATTTTTCGTAATTTTTAATTTGTTTGCTAAATAAAAACCAAATTTAGTATCAATAAACGAACACAAAATATTACTTACAACTTTTGATACTCTCTAAGTTTAAAAAAAGTATCTAAATACAGATGATTAAAAAAACAACAAACATTATATCGTTTAATTTACTAGAAAAACTATTGTATTTTATGTGGTTGGCAATTTTTTGCGTTTTTTGAACCAAATGCACTGTTTCAAACAAAATAATAAAAATTTATTTTGCTATCTGGATCGCTTCTTTAACTTTTTGTAGTGGGATTCACTGAATAATTGAAATTAAAATTCTACAATTTCTACAAATTCTACAATACAAAATTATCTATTGATACTATTTTTATATGAAGAACAGAATTAATAGTTTATTCCTCAGGTTAAAAAAATTATTCGGCAACACAAAATATAAAAAAAGAACCAAATGAACAGTGTAATTCACAGAATGTATTGATTACTACTTCTTTATGTATAGAAATCTAATATTGTCAATAAATTTGTTTGAAAAGGTTTTTTAATTTATTATTTGTTTGTAGTATTTGATTGGGCAGTTAGCGCTGTTTAATACTTGCTTTGCGTATGTTAAAATTAGAAAAAAATAACTACGGACTTGTGGTTTTATATTGAAAGATTAAAAAGATTCGTCTCGTATTTTGCACCAAAAGAGCTGCTCAATAAGACTTAGAGTTTTTGTTATGCTTGTTCAAATGGCCCATCTTTTTCAGTTATACCATTATAATGGCCTATTTTTGATTAGTTCGTGTGAATCTAAATAGTTTTATTGTTATCCGCTTAAATAAATATATCCATTATATTTCATCATAAATTAAATAATCACGGTATAATCCCCTAATAATTCGCGAGAATTCAGATGGCGATGAATTAAGAGAGTATGGCATAAAAAAATGATGTCGGCATAAACCGGCGCCACTTTTTATACAGGAGGGGCATATATTTTTAGTGTATGTATAATATATTTTTGATCTAAGTGACCATTAAAAAAGTTTACAAAAAATGTATATTTAAATATTTATTTCGCATAAAGCAGGATGCGCAAGGCCGATGCCCGTCACTAACTGCGCAACAAAATATTACATTAGTAATATTAATAAACAATCAATATTATCACATTGTAGCGTGTCTCAGTCGAAACTTGACCTGGGACCTTCAGTATTCAAGACATATGTTTTGCCACTGCGCCACCACCTCGACGTAATTGTTTAGGCAATCACCAACGTTGATTGTGAACAGAATCGTTTAGGTTCCCGCGCTCTGTTGAGTACTATTCGTTATTTTCTAGGTAGCCTTTGAATGCTTTTTAGCCTTAGTCTTTAGATTATAGTTAAAGCGACAAAAGTAAAAAAGTATTTAAAACAACAACAAAACGAAGGTTGAAAGTGTTTTAGGGTAATATCGCGGAGAGCGAGCTGCCTTTGGAAAACTTCGCTGCTCAAAAGGAGCGGGAGGCCGCGGAATCTGATTACCCCGATTTTGACGGAGATGCGGAAGACGAGTCCAAGCGGTCCCCCAGCGGTAAATTCCTAATTATCAAGGGAGAGTTCAAAGACGAAGACGAAGACGCGGCCCTAATTGGGAAACTGTTCCATCAACATCCGAATCCGCATCAGCATAAGCTCCTCCCGTTTTTGGGGCCCCGCCCATTTTCTGTGATTGGTGGAAATTCCTTTCCACTGCCGCTGTTCCCGCAGCGGCCTCCGCCCCTCTTTCCCGCTCCCGTTTTTCCCCTCCCTCTCCCACCGCCACCCGCAGTCTACTCTGCGGAAAGCGCCCCATTACCCGCGCCCCAGTTGATTCCAATGGAGCCCGCGGCTCGGATCACAACGTTTTCAAAAATCAAGACGGGACATGACCCACAACAAAACGATTTCCAACCCGTGAATTTCCCTTTAGAGCACGTGGACACGATTATTATTCCGCCCCCGAGACAGTATCAGAAAATCGACGACTCAAACGAGATGAACGATTTTATGTATAACGGTTTCAAGGTAAATTTTGTTTCCAGGTAATTTACAGTTTTCTGTTTTTACAAAATATATTAAATTTTTTATGAAAATTTGTAAATTTGTTGTTACAGTTGTTCAAAGAATCAACAGACATAGTTTTTTGTGATAGATGACATATATACTTTTTGAGGATCAATTTATCCTAAAAAGTCAGGTGGTTTTTAGAATAATTTCACAGAATTAAAATAAAAGTTTAATCAATAGTTCCGGTATTTTAATTACTGGTACTTGCGGATTGGTAAAAACGAAAAAACAAATAACATTAGTTTTTCCTTATTGATTTTTTTAATGACAAACATCATTTAAAAAATCTTCTCTAATCGTTTAAAGTCGCAGTATAGTATTTTGTGGGGTAGTTATTGTTTTTTAATTAATATTAAACTAAAAATTAATTCTTAAACGAAAACTTGTTGGAATTGAGCCAAATTTGATACTTAAGCTTTTTGGTACCCTAGCGCCGTTTCAGTTAAGTTTCAATAGGGTTCTTTAGTAGAAATATGCTTTATTTTGCAAAATTGTCTATAAAACAAAAATTCTTTCAACCAAGCGGTGTTGCTGTTAATATATGACTTGTTTATTGTTGAGAATTAGTTTTTGCGGTAACACATTTTTTGCTCAGTGTAACCTGATTAATTAATTAATGTTATTATTAAAACTAAAAATACACCACGAAATAATTGTACATTTTTAAATAATCGCAGTTTTTTAACTGTTTTCGATACACGGAATGTGCATGGCGTCTCGCGTCTCAGTGTATAACGCAGTCGGAAACGTAAACTTTAACATTGAGCTGGACTGGCGCGCGCGTTTCCCATTCTGCGTTTCAGACGCGCTTTTTTCCTCAAAAATCGCAAAAATTTAATATTCATTTTTGTGATTTGATATTCTGGGAAAACTACGCTATGAAAATAGTTGTAAAGAAATTTTAAACAAAATTTCAAGCAAACTCATGAACTTGTTAAGTTGCTGATTTACTCGTTTTAGTGGCGAAGTTATAGCGAAGGTTTTAGTTTAATTATAATCACACAAAAAAAAAATTTTGTTACGGGACCTTATCGAAATGGAAAACAAAAAAAAAGATTTCTTTGGATTTAAAACTTATCAAATATTCATTGTTTTCCATAATTTTTTCCTTTTTATTGCCAACACAGTATTGTATTGTAGGGCATTCCGGAAGGTCGAATGGGAAGCGGAAAATTCCACGACGATTACAAAGGGAATTTCGGCTCCCAAGACAACCAACAGATATTTTCCGACGAACACGACGGAAATTGGAATTTCCACGACGGCCCCTCATCCGGCGACAACCGAGGGAAAGGTAACTGGAACTGGAACCAAAACGGACACGAAAACAATCAGCACTTTCAGGACGGTTTCCAACCAATGATGATGATGATGAACGATCACGGCGGCAACCAGGACGGTCCCCGGCCTATGATGATGATGAACAATCAAGGTAACCAGGACGGTCCCCGGCCTATGATGATGATGAACAATCAAGGTAACCAGGATGGTCCTCGACCTATGATGATGATGATGACAATGATGAACCATCAGGACAATGACGACCGCTTGCAGGACCAGCCCCAGCCTCAGTTGACGTGGGGTCCGGGTGGGCGGAAGGGGGACAAGTCGGAATCCTATGGGGGAAACCGAATCGGCCAGTACCCAGACTTGGTCCCGGAACCCGAACCTCCCGGCTGCCATTGCACTCCCTTCTATCTAAAGACCACGTGGCCGCGAGAGAAGCGTTGCGTCAAGCGTTGCGCATTCCATCAAATGCTTAAACAAATGGAGCAGAGGCAGAATAGCTAAAGGGATGCAACCATCATACATCCCCATTGGATTTAATATTCTTTCAAGGAATATTAAATGCATTTTGTTCTGATTTTATGCGTGCTTATGAAATGTATAAAAATATTTGCTAAAATTATTGTGAATAGTAGTAATGTATCTAAATTTTCTCTAAACTTTACAAAGTTTATTTGAATGTATCTAAATTTGATTATTATGTTTTTATTCAATATGAAGACGATCGTAAATAAATAAATCAATACGGGCAATTTAGCATCAGTGTAAAACTTATAAATTTTATAAAATCAGTCCAAACTTTAAAACATATGTATACATCTCTTATTCAAATTAAACATATTAAAAATAAAAACCGCTGGCTAAGCGGTACGGGATCTTTGGAGCCGTCAGCAGGGAACTTAGAGTCGCGGTAAATTCTGAAAACTTGGAACCGTAAATATTAATTTGGGGCCGAAACTAGAAAAAACGGTTTGGGATTAGGGTTTGGCTTACGCTTAGAAATAGGTTTTAGCTATTCCTAAACGTAAGAGTTTATACTTTCGGCTCTAAATTCCCCACTTCTGGCTCCGAATTCTTTGGTTTCGGCTCCAAATTTCAGCTCTAAGTTCTTATGGCTCCAGTGATTTTTAATCTGGCCAAGCCAATAGGTAAACAACCGATAACCTATAAGCAAATAAAACCGCATATTAATGTTTGTAAAAAACGATTATAAAATAGTTTTTTTCTTGCACTAAAAATATAAAGAATATACAACACAAGAGAATGTCCGACTGTACACTAAATTTTTTACAAAATCTTGTTAAAAATTTTGTATGTACATGCGCAATTTTCTGCAAATTTTATAGCAAAAGCCGCCATTTTCTGCTAGTTTTACCGCATTGAGATTTGTGTGGCAATAATTTTCTTACATCAAAATTTGCGGTTTCTTTGGAACTAAATGATGTTTTTTGCACTGGTTTTTTAAAATTAAAGTTGCGACTTTCTTTGCACTTTCAATGCTAATTTTTTTCGCACTGCAATTATCCTTTAACAAAAAAAGAAGACAAATTGTACGTGTGCCATTTTTCTAGCAAATTATTGTTCACAAATTTATTGTAAAATCGGATATTGTATTGTTTTATAGTGTATTTTCGAAAGTATTAATTCAAATAACGCTCAAAATTATAATTATAAACTATAATCCTGGGGCTGGGGTGGTATTCTCTAGGTTTAATCACACTTGAAGTTAATCTAAGATTATTTATTTTCCCAGATACGTTAAAACATTATGCGGTTTTTTTTGCTAATCTCAGATTAGTGACGATTTAGTTTCAGATTAAATTTCGCTAAGTTAGATTGTCCAATGGACACTGCAACTATATTTACAGTGTGACGAAAATCGCTAATCTTAGATTAACTTGAAGCCCCATTAAACCTAAGTATGACATACTTGCTTTATTGATACCGCCGTCTATATAAAAAAATAATTGGACCAAAATAACGAATTCAACGACACTTCTAATTTTTATAATAAACAATTAAGAGAAAATCGTTAAAAGATTGGAGCCTTGATTTCGAGTTGTTAGAGCCGAGGGCACTTAGAGCTGGATCTTGGAGTTGTAAATGGAAGAACTTGAAGCCGGAAGTGGGGAACTTGGAGTCGAAAATATAAACTCGCTAAAGCTTATCTTTGTCTAAGTCTAAACCTGATACAAATTTTTTTTTAATTTTGGCTCCAGGCTCCCATTTTGGCCGCTCAAAGTTCCCAAAATTTTCCGACGACTCCAAGTTCCTTGTTAATTGCTACAAAAACGTCGTACCAGGAGCCTTTAACAGCAAAAAAACTGTCTTAACAGTTAATACACAAATACTAATTTATAGGATATTCTAGTTAAAATATCAGTTTTTTTCTATACGATAAACCCAATAAAACAATAGATTGATAAGCGTATATATAATTAAGACAACCGTGTAAGAACACAGTCATAGATTTTGCTACTTCTATGCATTTCTTGAATGAAAATTATAGTTGGTTTCTGCCACGCTTAAAAACAATGTTCCAAAAGCATTTAAACTACGTTCTAATTTACCACGCTGTTTAAAATTATTTATATGTTTTATTTATTTTGCTAGATAAATCTTACATAATTCTTTGTTTAAATGAAATGATATAATATTTTGGTTTTATGAACATTTAATTTAATTATAAGCTAGTAAAGTTTTAACCTACAATTAGAAAAGCTATGGTTAATTATATCTGGCGGACCTCGTAAGTTAGTATATGAAAGGCATGATGAGCCTACCAATTAATATTATGCGGTTATGACGTGTTTAAAAAAACGAATAAGAACGTATATTTTTTTTAATTCCCTCCTTTTTACAAAATATACAAATATTAGTTAATTTTATGTTTTTGAAAAATTGCATTTTGGTTCCAAATCCAGCAATATGATAAATAATTGTTAAACCATGGTTACCCACTTACGTTAAATTACCTGACGAAAACCTGTTTTATTTAGTGTGGAACCGTCGCCGTTTTAATAAAGGATTTATTCCGCTTAATTTACGTATAGGCATTCTAACAGCCGAAAACACACCGAATTATTATTAAGCTGCTTTTGCTGAAAAATCTTATTCTTAATCTTTATAGTTAGTAATTCTGTCTTGTAAGTAGTGAGAAGCAAAAGTTTTACATAAATACAGCTTGGCTCATGTATAAGAACAATGCTTCCTTTCATAGCTCAAGGGCCAGTTTACCAAACGCCAGTCAACAACATCCTATATGTTACCACGTTGTTTAAAACTTTTAATAATTTTATAAATTTACCATTTTTTTTCTTAAAAAACTTGTATATTATTTCTTTAAAGAGCATAAATTGATATTTTAAAAAAGATTGTAAGTATTTGTTTTAAATACAAGCTATTAAAGCCTTAACCTCTAGTTATAGATTAAAGAAATCCCTAACTAAGGATAACGTCTTATTAGCTTTTATTTTACAGATATATTCATAAAATTATTAAAATATTTGTGCACGTATGTTAGCAAGGCTTTTTTTCATAGCACAAAGCTCTAGAACTTTATAGTAACTTCCTCCGAAACTTAAAATTACTCCACATTTTAAGATATATTTCATATTTAAGTGCTATTATTCGGCTTTTGCTAATAGTATTTTTAACAGTAAGACTAATACGATTAGGCGTGTTATTAGTAAAACTTATTAAAAAAGGGCGTTTTTAAATACGAAATATTTTAAACTTACCTAATTTTACATGACAAACATATAAAGAAAATGTTGTATACAGTTTTAAGTTGATTTACTAAGCATATTAGTAAATGAACTTATGAACTATGTTAGTGAGATTATTTTTATATATGTTACTAAGATCACTAAATCTTACTAGTATTTTATTAGAAACAATAATCACAGCAAAATATATCATTATTTACTGGTTTCTACTAAGACCAGTATCTATTTCTATTAATAAAATTGCTACATTTGTTGAAAACCAGTAAAAACTCAATGGTATATCTGTAATTATTATATTT
Organism: Microlaimidae sp. YZB2_3; assembly: GCA_030248175.1. Classification (NCBI taxonomy): domain Eukaryota; kingdom Metazoa; phylum Nematoda; class Chromadorea; order Desmodorida; family Microlaimidae; species Microlaimidae sp. YZB2_3. Next base: position 11,462 of record JASAMX010019665.1, on the reverse strand, counting down.
TAAGTTTTAAATTTAAACTCTTTTTTCAAAAACACGTTGAAAATATTTAAAAAAAATCTGCCAATATAACGTAGAATTTATTTTAAAGGTAACTATATTAAACTGCGGAAATGTAATCCCGGAGTTCCAAGTATAATATTCGAGGGCAGCAACACTACTGGCTCATTTACAGCGTCGTTAGCATTCCTTTTTTTTTCATTGCGTCTTAAACGCAGAGGTAAAGGCGCGTTTGGCATTTCAGTGTTGGGAAAAACAATGATTTTATTTTATGGGCCTTATTTTAAAATTTTACTAAATGTGCATTTTAGTAGCCCTTTTTTTTTTTTTGTGTTTTTTCTGGCTTTTTTGTTGTTTTTTTTTTTGTGTTTTTTTTTTTGTTTTGTTTTTTTGTTGTTTGTGTTGTTGTTCTGTTGTTTTGGTTTTTTTGTTTTGGCTTTGTTTGGCTTTTGTGTTTTTTGTTTTTTGTTTTTTTTTTTTGGGGGTTTTTTGTGTTTGGGGTTTTTTGGTGGGTGGTGGGTGGTGTGTTGGGTGTTGGTTTGTGTTCTTGGTGGGGTTTTTGTGTGGTGGTTGTTTTTTTTTTTGTTTTTTTTTTTTCTCTTTGTGGTTGGTGCGAATAGTTTTCATCTGAATAATAGCCATTATTTCTCAATAACAAATGCAGACGAAATCTTCATTTATATTTAATATTTATTTATTATTTTATCCTGGTAAAATCTTGCAAAGAAAATAGCTGTTAAATATTAAAATAAATATTGTTCAAAAATGTTGAGACTGGAAAAAAGTTTTCATGTGAGCATATTTCGCTAACAGTACGGTTGAATTAGCCGAGAATTATATCAATGTTTAGATAACAGTAAATTGTAAACAAAATTAAAATGTTTGCATAAATTAAGTTTACCGTTTACCTGAAAGTTTTTCCAGTATCATTTATTTTTGAACAAATTTTAATGCCAATTTATATAAAGTTTTTAGTTTTCTAAAATGTCTTGCGCTTCTTAAAACATCCGTTTTCACAATAAATTCTGCTTATAGCGATTTTCGAACCTGGTGAAAAAAATTCCGGTGCAAATAAAAGGTTCGTCTTGTATTTAAGAATAAAAAGTTTTAAAAACATCATTGACGTACAATTTAAAAAGATTCGTTCATGTGCATTGTGTACGATATAGGTTCAAAAGGATGCGCAATCTATTAAGTAATTTGGAAAACTAGAACTTGAGAAAACTTAGAACCTAATTATTTTAGATGATAGCCATTTTAGATCTAAATAACTTCTGATCCACTGAGCTAGTTAAAAATAAAAACAAACTTTTAACCATAAGTAGGAACTAGCGTAATCCTAAATTTAATGTTAAAACGTACTAAAATTATGGCAATTTTCGATTAAAAATCTTTAAGTTTCAAGTTTCCTTCCCTTGGCCCCAAGAAACGAACTTTCGAAATTTTGCATTTTATTTGTGTTTATTTTTTTCATTTTGTTTTGGTTTTTTGGTGTCAATTAATTGATTTTTTATAAAAATATTAACACGTGCTTAAATTATTAATTTAAAATTTGTGAAAAATAAGATGTAAAATAGAATAAAATAATTCTATTCTGTTCTATTCTGCGAAACTTAATGATTTTTACACCTCTATATTGTACATTATTTCTAATTTTTATTCTAACCATAATTATTTTGTATATCCATAATTCAAAGCTGAAAGTTTTATTGTCCTTGAAAGTTACCGTTTATTAAATAAAGCTTAAACCGAACAACGCTTAAACGAATGAAAGCCAGTTTTGTGTCACTGATCTAGTGATATCGACGTTTTAACTATTTAAAAATAACTAAAAGTATTCACAATGCTGTTTAACCTTGCTATTGAAATTATTGTGTTATAAATTATGGAAGAAATGTTTATCTGTAAAAATAACGTAATAAATGACGTTATACATTATTTTTACATGTTCATTTGTCAGAAATTATAAAAAAAACCAAGATGATTATTTATATCGGTAAGCTGTTTTTCGAAACCGACAGCTTAAATCCATAGGAAAATCTTTGGAACTTGGAACCGAGGAAATAAAAAAATGTTTTGGGCTTATGTTATAAGGCTTAGGTACAGGCTTTTTTGGAGCCCTCAGTGTTTGGGGTTAGATTTAGGCTTTTGCTTAGTCCCGGGAGAGGTTTTATTGATTTCGCACTTTCGGCTCGAAGCTCCTCACTTTCGGCTGCTTAACTTTCAGCTCCAAGTTCCAGCTCCAAGAGCCCTAGGATCAACGACCCTAAATCTAGGCTTAGGCTTAAGTTTTAAGGATTTATTATTTTCGAATTCAAGTTCTGTAAATACAAGTGATTATATCGACAGAGTTTTCGAACTAAAATTTATTATTGATTGTATCGACAAAACTTCCTAATTTTCGGCTTCAAGTTCTCCAAAAGTGACGAAAATAACTTGTTATTTGAATAATTTTTGTCAGCAAATCAAAACAGCTGATCTAAGGATAATAACTTTAAACACAATGCTTTAAAACATAAATAAAATATTTTGCTTTGAGTGGTTATTAAATAAGCAGCTGCTAAATTTAATGAAAAATCTAATTAAATTATCAATTATCATTACAAGAACAATTTTATAAGTTAAACCATAATTCCTAAGAAAACCAAGATTTTTTTACATTTCTGATTTAATAAGCTGATTGAGTTAATAGTGTATGTGGTATATTTAACAACAAAAAACAAAAAGCGTTACCGGCTACTAAAATGACGTCTTTTATCTTTTATTGCTTTTTAATGGTGTGTTTATTGAACATATGGATTGTCATTTTAACATTGTTAAGCTGTAGGTAAGAGATTTTAATTGCTGTTTAAAACTTTGCATTTATGCATAATATTTTGTCAAAGCGTGTAACATACCAACTATAAATACCTGTGGAATTATTTTTGTTGTTTTTTGTTTATTGTTTTAAAACTCTAATTTTTGATAGTAAAAACACGCAGATAAAAATAAAAAAATGTAGATCAAAAGAATCCAGCACACAATGCAGACGCAAAATGCACTTAAATCTGAATTTGAAAAGCGTAAAAAATCGAATGAGTTAAATTTAAAAAAAAACATTGTTTAGCATAGAATGACCATGTTTATTTTTCCAAAAAAACATATTCTGATTCTTCATTGATTAATAATTCTTGCCAATAAGTTTAAACCATCTCAAAAACAGAAATTTTCACTTTCAAAATCTCTGGTAAAAATGTGAAGAAAAAAAATCTCCAACTAAGTAGTGTCCGTGTTATTTTTTTAGTTTTAACCCCTTACGTATAATTTTCCATTTTTTTAATTTTAACCCTTTTTAACGCCTTAACCCCCTTAATATATCGCACTATAAGCTTTCTAATAATATTTCATTTAGCCTGGTATTTTTATAGTTGGGGAGGAAAGTCCATCTACTTTTTAGTAAAAAAACATGTACATATTTTCAAAAACTAGTTAATTTAAAATTAGGCTCGCCGAATTTAAGCCATTTGCCCTAACTTCTATTAAATAAAAATCACGTTAGATTAGTTTTCCTAAATATTTTCACGTTTATAAATTTTTAATTAAAGATTTTAAAAAAGACAAAAAGAAACAAAAAAGGCAAGCGTGTAAAGGTGTAATTGTTTTCAACAATATAATTTTTAAAAATGAGTAAAAAAACATGCATTTGTCTGCATAATGTAATTGTTAACGCGATAGGTGTTTTTTAGTCATAGGACGCTTGCTTTTTAGTGAGTTGGCAACGCTTGTTTTACGTAATAAAAAAATCAGTTTCCCACAATTGGGACCTTTTTTCATAGGCGGGTGCATATTAACCAAAATGCTTTTTTTTGCCTATTCCCAAAAAATTAAGTGTTTTACTGTATTTTACTATTTCCAAACAAATATTTTGAGATAATTGAGAGATCCACTTCTCTGAAAAAATACCGACTAATATTAGATGGTATTTTTGTGTAGAATACTCTCCTAATCCACCACAGCGCCGTTTTTCCAATTGCATTTTTAAAAAATGTATATAAACTATGTTTATAAATTTGGAAGAACTGAGACCGGGTCGTAGTATAACATAAACATGAACTTCTCCCGTTCAAACAAAAGTAGTACCGTAACTGTACTCCCGAACCGATCACAGACAAAAAAAACAAACCAACAGCGGACACCTAAATAGAAATAAGTTATTTTTCGCTGTTTAAATTTTGATGCTTTTTTTACTTTGAAGAAACTAAAACTCATTTAGTATGCGAAAAATGTAATACCGAATGATCGATTAGCTCAGCATTTGAATTTATCAGCAAAAATGATTAATTGTTTAGATAATGGAAAAACATGACGTTTGTGTGTTTTCATAATGTTTTTTCAACAATTTTTTATTAACGTTAATGTTTTATAGATATGGGTTTTGGTTTGGAAGAACAGATTTGCAGCCTTTACCACTTTCAGCTAAACTTGATAACAAAAATCTTCACACTAATATAAACATTCAATGTACTTTATGTGATGTAGGTTGGGCCAAATACATTCATGTGTTTTTAGGTAGGTTGTTTTAAAAAATACACCCATAAGTAAACTAGCATTTAATTTATTCAGCAAAAAAAATTCGTATTTTAAAATATTTTATTTCAAGTTTTTTTATCGAAAACACTTGATAAGAAATTAGGAACTTCGTTGAATCCATGATATTCTTCGCATCTGTTTGTTTTTTTTTTGTTGAGGCTGCTCGTTCTAAAATGTTATGCTAAAAATTCATGGAATTCCAGGGAAACGATATAGTTCTCAGTTCCTAAAGTTCTGAATAGTTTTTTACATTAAAGATGCTGTGCAAAGTCGCATGTTTTGAACGTTATGCAAATTTTAAAATTAATTCAATTCAATTAATTTAATAAATTCAATTTCAGTTAAAAAATAAAGATGAATAAAAAAGATGTGATAAAAATGAAAGTATAGAAAGACTAATTTGCATTAGAAAAAACTATTCAACAAAGTGTATGAAAACCTAAATTTTATGAAAACTAAATGCAGCCTATAATAAACAAATAATAATTTTAATAAAAGTGAATACAACTTTTAACTGAAAACAATTTACAAACATCGTTATAATATAACAAATACAAGGAAATAAAAAACGTATCTATTACTTAAAATAGTAGAAAAATTAAATCAAAATTTATTAAATACAAGTTATTGTATTCACGAACATTTTAAGATGTTCCATGGATTTACGTCGTTACTCCAACAGCTTCTCACAATTATTGGCAAAAAGCGGATCTAACCCGTCTTATGCAAACTTTGCGTCAGGTAATACAGTTTTTCAATTTGCTTCGTTTAAAATAATTTACATACTCTATCCTTCCCAAGTCACAGCCTAAATAGAGCGCTCCCCTAATGGAGTTATTAATAATTACACGCTTCAATTCTATCTTGATTAATGAATTTTACGAAATAAATTATACCGTGTCATTTACCTTGCATAAGCCTATTATATATCTATACCAACAATTTCTTAATTCACATTTTAATTCTTGAACGTACAATTCATACAATCCTTTATGAATTGTACGTGAATAAAATAAATGGCCCTAAATAGCTTTGATTTCATTGATTACAACATATCTTTCATAACTTTATTCAATAAATAAATATGCCAACCACGTCTGAATTACGTTTAAGATTTTCTACGAGGTAATTTGCATACTAAAATCGAAATAGGGTAGCTTACGCAAAGTGTAAGCAAAGAGTTCTATGTTTCTAGTAATGGGACGGGACAGACTTCATCTTCTTCATAATCTTTATACAATGGTGGTGCAATTCATTGAGCCATAAGATTTCAAAAGAATTTTTATGCGATCATAAAAACACTTTTAAAACATTTAATCTAATTCAGAATTAGTTATGAGTATGATAAGTATGATATCTGAGTTAATTTAAAACCAAAATTAGTTCAGATATCACTTATTTTGATAACAGCAGTCATGAAAAACAATATGATATCTATATTTTTGTTTTGTTTTTCATCAAACAAAATCATATGCAAATTCTTCTTCAGATCTTTCGGAACAATTAAATAATTATCAGTTTCATTTTTCAACAAATATTTATAAAAATATATTCATCTTTATTCATAGGTGGAGAATTTGCATTGGATTTTGGTGGAAGACGCAAAAGAAAAAAGCTCGAAAATTGAGAAACTTCTAGAGCGGTCCGATATGTCTTTTAGTCATTTGGCTGTGCCTACGCATAACAAAAATCAAAGAGTAAAAGGTGCGGTGTATTCATATACGTTTAAAAAATTTAATAAAATTAATAACAATAATAATAGTTATAATAATAATAATAATAATAATAATAATAATAATAATAATAATAATAATAATAATAATAATAATAATAATAATAATAATAATAATAATAATAATAATAATAATAATAATAATAATAATAATAATAATAATAATAATAATAATAATAATAATAATAATAATAATAATAATAATAATAATAATAATAATAATAATAATAATAATAATAATAATAATAATAATAATAATAATAATAATAATAATAATAATAATAATAATAATAATATAATAATAATAATAATAATAATAATAATAATAATAATAATAATAATAATAATAATAATAATAATAATAATAATAATAATAATAATAATAATAATAATAATAATAATAATAATAATAATAATAATAATAAAACACAAAAAATGAATTTCAATTATTACGTAATTAAATAATTATAGCGAAATAAAGTTACTTTTGTAAAAATTATTATTATTACTACTATTACTTATTACTTACTTATTACTATTATTACTTATTCTTACTACACGGCACTTTTAAGGATTTGAGCAACGAAACGCAGGCCTGAATTGGATAAAAAGTATTTATGAAAATGAAAGTGAGCCGAAACATGGTAAGTAGAAAATTAATATTTTTAAGGTAGAACACTACAGTTCCAAAAATTTCTTTGATTTTTCCAAAAACAATCACTTGAGGGTTTTCGGGGGTCCTGATTACGAATCCGAACTTAGTTTTTTGATTTGACACCCGAGGGGGCGCTAGGGGGGGTTGCGACTCCCCTAGGAGGGACACTCTGACTCCACCCCGGTTTTACTTCAAAACCACCTCAAAGCACGTACTCGGGGTTGAATACAGTATTGAATAATGTACTTTTTTTTAATAAAAAAGTTAAAATTAAAAAAAATTTAAAAAAAAACAACATTTTTTTGGTGTTAAAAATTAACTCCCACGGGGATTCGAACCTAGACCTCCTATACGCGGAGTACTACGCCCTAACCACTCGGCTACTGCTCCGTCTCTGTTCGTTAAAAAGTACTTTTAAACGAACGTTTCCAAATGTTGTTTCCTGACGTCAAATCAAATTCATCCATTGCAAAATTATGGAAATTTGTTTAACAACCGATTTTAACAAAATATATATCAAAATGGAGAACTCAACGAGTTAGAAACATTGGCGTTGTTTATTTAAAAATCGTATAGAGATCTACTGAGAAATTAGGCTCCAAAGTTAATAAAATTTTCTCAAAAAACTTTTCAAAATGTCGGGTTTTCTCGAGTTTTTTCTAAACGATTTTGCTGAAAACAACAGGAAAGTTTTATCTACTCGTCTTCTAATTACGTACAAAAAATTTTTAAAATCGACAGGCAAAAAAAAATTTTATATGTCATTTTGTGAAAAAAAACTGCGATTCGTCGGAATCCTCTTTGTGGACCATTGCCACAGCTTATTTTTAATTTTCATGTTTCATCAAAATATAAAAAATGATGTTCAGGACATGAGGATTAATACAATATGTAGTTTTTAAAAATTGGTTACAGCTGTAATGAACAGTGACTGTACAAAGTTTGTGCGGTTTTAACTGTAGTGTTCCACCTTAAATACTAGACTTTTTTCGGCCCATAACGATTAAAAATCAGTTAGCCTTCATACACTTTTTGTCTGCTTAAATGTGCACGAAAAACAATCAATTTTATACTAATATTATAATAATATTACATAATATTATATAAGAATATATAATAATATTACATAATATTATTTCCATATAAAAACATTCGATTTTCCCAAAAAATCCGTTAAACCAAAAGACAATTGAATGATACTGCAAATGGTGACAAATTTTTCGCACAAATCTTTTTAGGTGTTGTGTTTTTCGCCGACGACGACAACAGCTACGACTTGAGATTATTTGAGAAGATGCGATCCGTTAGAACTATTGGAGTATTTCCGGTCGGTCTGGTCGCCGGAAATCTTTTCGAGGGACCGGTTCTCAAAAATGGAAAGGTATATACATACATATGAATAAAGCGTCGTTATTTGACACAATGAGTCAGAAGCGTCATAAGTTACCCCAAACTGTGACTGTTTTTATCTTTTAACACAGTTATACTATAAAACTTATGAGTCAGAGTCAAGTTTATTTTATAATGATTGTGACTCTTTGTGTCAGAGTAAAGACACTTTTTTAAAGGTGAATAGTGGCAGTTTAGTTCATAATATTTTGTAATTTTAATCGACCAGAAAAAATTTAACGTTTTTTTGCTGTTTTAGTTATTTTTTTGGTTTTTAAAAATTTTCCCTTCTGGCTCCGAAATTTTCACTTCCGCAAAAAGTTTCAGCTTTGACGCTCCTCGCGTTTGAGAGTTACACGATTGTCCAAAATTTGGTATTGGTGGAATTGTGACTGAAATTGGTGCTGAAATACCATGATGGTATTGTGACGGAAATTGTAAAGTGGTAAAATTTTCCACAGAATTTTGGCGCTATAGAATCACTTTCAGTCAATTAGCGCTGTAACGAAAAAAATCTCCAGTGAACGTGGCGACCGACCCCTTTTTATCTTTCTCCCATTTTAATTCCCAGAAGAAGGAAAAAATATAGCCCCAAACCATTTGAAGTTAGGGCCTTGTGTTCTTAGTGGCCCTTAGTTTTTATTTCATAAGTAACTGCACAATGCAGCTCTAATTCACGTTTGAATTAATAAAACAATATACACCACACAAGTTTGCCCGACCTTTAAATACGACTCGGGGCCCTTGGAGCCGCAATCAGGGATCTTAGATCTGTCAGAAAATTTTGAAAGTTTAAAGCTGACACTCTGGGTTGATCTGGGGTTGGACTTACGGTTATTTGAAAGTTTTATCAATTTAAATTATTTGGCTCTAAGTTCTCCACTTCCGGCTTTAAGTTACATTAGCTCCAGTGACTCCAAATTAAAACACTGTATTACTTTTAGGTGGTGAATTGGAATACGCTTTACGACAGAGAAAGAACTTTTGCCATTGATATGGCCGGATTTGCCGTCAATACGGAGTTAATTCTTGAGAAAAATGCCTCGTTCGCTGAAGATTGCGCAGAGGGAAGAAACGAAGACTGTTTCCTTAAACAATTCCAGATCCCATTAGACGGACTTGAACCGTTGGGAGCTGAGGGCGACCATTTTCCGGAAGTCTTGGTTTGGCACGTCAAAACAACAGTCACCACGCATATTTATCCACAAAAATACAGTTTATTTCCGGACCCAACCACTGAAGTTTAAGCATTATAAGCATGTAACTGCTTTGGATCTCAGACAATTATTTCAATCTTTATGTCTTTATTTTATACTTTACTAAAATTGGTGCCAGTAAATAAAGTTTTTTAGCTCATACGCTTTTTAATAAATAAATTGCTTTTAAGAAATAATAGGCTTACGGTGTCGAAAAATTTGTATACGCATGGGTCGCGCGCAGCTGACTGGTCATTCAGTACAGATCCGGATGTTAAGGACCCTCAAATGTCATATAGTATTCGTTATCATGGGGCCGACGCATAAGAGTACGGCACGAAAAAGTACCACAAAATAGTCCCGGGTTTTGCAAAAGAGTACACACGAAATAGTATGCCACAAAACAGTACCGTCAAAAAACAGTACGGCACATAAGAGTCCTGAGTGAATTGCGTTTGCTACATCACGCGGGTACGGGGTCTTTAGAGCCACAAGCAGGGAATGTGGAGCCATGGAAAATTTTTGGGAACTTGGAGCCACGAGCAATGGGAACTTGGAGCCCTTAAGAAAAAATTCGTTTGGGATTAGATTTAGGCTTCGCTTAGGCTTAGGTAAACGTTTTAGCGATTTTTATTTTCGGCTCCAAGTTTCCAACTTATGGCTTCAAGTTCCTGATTTACGGCTCCAAGTTCCCTATTTTTGGCTCCAAGTTCCAGCTCCAAGTTCCCAAGGCTCCATCGACTCTAAATCATCACGCGACTCTGACACAAAAGAGTACTGGCACGAAAGAGTACTGGCCCAAAAGAGTAAGATATTCACGTTTTGCGTTTGACTCAAAACCGTACTGGCACAAAAGAGTACTGAAGAAATAACTTTATGTTAAAACGATTACTATTAACAGCTGCTTAACTTAATTACGATAAAATACAATGAACAGCGTTTTTTACAGCAAACTGTTTTATTTTTAATAGACAATTCAATAAAGTTCTTCTAATTTTCTTTGTTGATAATTACATAGTGAGTGTTAGCGGCACTGTGAGGGACTTGAGCTGTTAAATTTGAGTAAATATAGTCGTGACCGCGCCTACCGCAGGTACGTTTCAAACTTTTTTCATTTTTAAAATTTTTTAACATTTTTAAAATTTACTGGTAGCTAAGCCGTGTGTTTTTCCTGTTTTATAAAAACTAAGTTGTTTTTTAAAAAAATTAAAAAATTGTAGACAACAAATTACGCTTCATTGATAATGATCTTTCCTATCATCCACAGTTGGCTAATGTTCCTTCAAGGTTTCTTATGCTTAAATGAACGAATTCAAACATATTTAACTGTTTTAAGTTTCAGAAAAATGTTTTAAGTTATTTTCACTTTTAGGAATATTTTTATGAAGTTTTTATGAGTTTAAAAAAATTAATTTACAAAACAGTCTTGACAAAATATTCTACACATTACTTTTTATTTGTTTATTTAAACGGATGCATACACAATCAGACAAGACAAACAGCTCACTTGCTAAACAGGATATAAAATGGTTTAAGCGATTTTTTACGGAATATTTTTAAAACAACTTGTTTCTTAAATTGGGACCAACATAAATTTCACCTAAAATGAAAGTTGAAAGCAGATTTGCATAGGTTTGTTATGCTATGCATGATTTTATAATTTTCAACTCATAATTTTTTATTAGTCGATTTCCAAAAAAAAAAACAATTTATCAATCAAAAATTTAAGTCAAACATTTCTAGTTTTACATAAAAAAATAAAAACAAAAAAACAAGCATATGTACGTATAAATTTCTTTTAACATTATTTATAATGTTGCACAGAAAAATTTTAAATGTGCAATTTTACTATAAAAATGGTTTCAAAGTAGGTTTGGTCAACAAAATTCAGTACAAAGTTATTAAAGTTACTAAACAGGAAATA